>PVIC010045462.1:0-14626 GCA_004025085.1 Thryonomys swinderianus
AAAAGTTGCTGCTATTCTGAAGAAATTTGCTACTATTCAGTTTCTGTGTTTTCATACTTCCAAACTATAAGTTTGCAACTAATATTAATTTGTGACTAATATTCAAGTATGAAGTCCTCCAAAATAAACTTAAAATGAGTAACAAGACTAAAAACCTGCTCTTTTGCCATCTTGTAAAGAGGTATTAGGAAAGGAGATGTATTAATGAAGACATTATATCAGTAGGTTTCAGAACCAATTTGTTGTGTCTTTAGAGTTTTAAACTCAATATGACAAAGATGAACTCAATTCTGTGAAAATTAAAAGTACAGACTGATAGTTTAATTCTAGGAGCTGTTATTATGAGCTTTCAAAGCCTACTGTTAACAACTGGATAAGCCAAGAGTCTATATATGACTTAGAACAATGGATTTTTTTTGTTTTGTTTTCTATTTGTTTTTCCCCATTTTAACCCATGGCAAGGCTGTACTTGCTTGTTTGTCCCTAGGAAAAATTAGATATCAGGATAAAGGTATTGTTTCTGAAGAATGACCATGGATGTCAGGTTTTTCCTCTGTAAACTGAAACAGAGGGAGCTGTCTCAATCCCCATTGGGTTTCAGAGAAAGCTATAGCTTTAAGGCACATAATTCCAGTGTACACATGGTAAGAAGGGACAAGCTGTGCTTTATAGAGTTAATCCTCAGAAAAAGATACGGATCCTCAGGCAATGTTTGCAAACAGTGAACAATGGGTTCCATGGGCCAAGTCTATCAGCCAAGACGGCATGTGTGTAAAGTCAGTGCCAGCAGGTGATTAACTGCTTGTGGGTGAAAGGGGATTTTTTTTTGTGTTTGTTTGTATAGCTACTTTAAATTCACTAAATATGCAAAATATTATGAGAAAACTAGTAGTGGACACAGGATTTCATAGATTATCACAATTGCTCATAGATGGTGTGTGATGAGGGAAGTTTAATTTAAAGAATTTACAAAGATAATATGTCATATAATAATTATTATTGCTGCTTTTATTAAGAAGAAAGCAAGTCACTTTTCACTACTTCCATTGTTCTGGATTATTGCATTCGCTTCCTGGATATGAATGTTGGGAAGTCTTTTAGCTATTGTAGCTCATTAAACAGGTTTTCTATGCATTTGTCTAAACTTTTTCCTTCTCGCATATCCATGATGCAAACATTTATTCACTTAATGCTATCTCCTAACTCTCATAGGCATTCTTCATTCTATTACTATCTCTGAATTATCTCAATTATTTCAGAAGACTTATCCTCAAGTTCAGAAATTTCTTCTTCTTGATCTAGTCTGTTGTTGAAGTTCTCAAATATATTTTTACTTCATTTACTGGATTTTCTATGCAAGATTTTTATTTGCTTCTTTTAAAAGGATATATATCTGCTAGCTGAACTCCTTTCCAAAATGAACTGTTTTCCTAATTTCATTAAATTGTTTGTATTCTCTTGTATCTCATTGGGCTGCCTAACATCATTATATTGAATTTCTTTTCTGGCATTTCATAAATTTTGTTTTCTTGGGTTCTGATGCTGGGAAATTTATTGTGTTACTGTAGGAGTGTTATGTTTCCTAGCTTTTACATGTTTCTTGTGTTCTGTGAACTTTTTCTATATTTACGGAGTAGTTTTTATAGGGAAAGACTTTTTTCCTGTAGATGAATATTAGGTTGTTGGTAGACTATCATGTGTTAACTTTGGTTCTACATGGATTTAGTAGTGTGGTCTCTGCAATATGATTAGCTGTAAGCAGCATTTGCAATTGTGTCAGTAGCCTAAGACTGGGTTTAGGATCACAGTGACAGTTCTGTCCAGAATGAGGAAGCTAGGCTAGCTTTTGGGTTATATTGCTTTCAGGCTAAGTGTAGGCAAAATTAGTTATGGCCAATTGATTGGCTATGTGGCAGGCTCTCTGATGGGTGGGGCTGCTATCAGGGTGGCTGTTGGGACAACTGTGGGTGCACACAGTCCTGGGCTTGCAATAGGACTGAGTGCAGGCTCATGTGCAGGTAAGGAAAATCAGCCAGCTTGTGGGAGGCTTTTAGTAGGTGCAGGGAGCAGGACTGCCACAGGAGTGCTATAAGAATGTGTGGAGCTGCCAGGCAAGGTAACTGTTTAGCTCTCCTGCTGTGTGCATCCACCTGTTCAATTAGAGAGGGCTGCTGCTGTGCTAGTGTGGCCAGGATGGTTTCAACCAGTCTGCTGTGCTATGAGCAGCCACTCATGTGAGCTAGGAGGAACAACACTAGATCTTCAAAGATAGAGAGATATAGTGCAGATTCTAGCAATGGGTCTAGTTTCAAGGTGGCACTGTGCCACAGCAACTTAGATCACGGAGGTGTACAATATGGGTTCCTACTCTGGGGAAATACAGCATATGGACTCTGAGCAATACTTCAATTTATGACTGTGGCCTGTGAAGTCTGCAAGTCTCTCCTACGGTAAAGACTGCAGGAATCTGTGGCAGCAGTGGGTATCCCTAGGGGTATCCAGCTAACCTTTCCCTCTGAGAAAAAGACCATTCTGACTCTAAGCCAATCCAGGTGAGAATACAGTTGTTCCTTTGTGAGGAGTACAAGTATAGTAAGTCACTTTCCTGTCTCTGGGCCATTAGCTTATGGTTTCAAACGGTTCAGTCCATGATCAGCTGGCTCTCAGACAGAAATGGCATAGTGTGAGGATATGGTGGAGGAAATAGTAGACAGAATAGCAGTCAACATGTTTGAAGACACTGTGTGTAGAGTAGAATGTGCACATTTATGGTAATGTAGGAACAGACTATGACACTTTTAATCTGGCATAAACTATAAGAATAGAGATATAGGGCCAGAGATTTAGCTCAGTGGTTCCAGCGCTTGCCTTGCAAGCGCAAGGTCCTGAGTTCGATCCCGGTAACCATATACAATGTTGGGTGTGGTGACTCGCGCCCACCAGCAATCAATACCACATACCACAGTGCTGGGCATGGTGGCTCACGCCTGTAATCCCAGCACTCAGGAGGCAGAGGAAGGAGGATTGCTGAGTTCAAGGCTTGCCTGGGCTACATAGTGAGCTCAAGGCCAGCCTGAACTGTAAAAAAAGCGAGGCCCTGTCTCAAAAAAAAAAAAAAAAAAAGAACAGAGACATAAAATATATAAAATAAGTTTGGCCTACACAAATGATGGAAATTAATCCCCTACTTAGTTTAAATTGCTTGATGTCATATAATTATAAAATTATTTCTGTCAGTGAAGTTGGTTTAGGAACTACGTTCAGATTTGACTTGTAGGAAGAAGAGTGTCCTGGGACATCATCAGTGTGCACAGAATTAGTTTCTCTTTGGTTATATGTAAAACTGCACATACAAGATGTGCCAAGGATGAAGCTAGAGAAGAAGGAAAATTTACTAAGAGATAAGAATTTGTAAATCAAGAGATTCAAGGAAAGGGCCAAGGATTTAGCTCAGTGGTTCCAGCATCTGCCTTGTAAGCACAAGGTCCTGAGTTTAATCCTGGGTAACCAGATACCACAATGCCAGGCATGGTTGCTCACACCTATAATCTCAGCACTCGAGAGGCAGAGGCAGAGGCAGGAGGACTGCTGTGAATTTGAGGCTTGCTTTGGCTACATAGTGAGCTTAGGGCCATCCTGAACTACAAAGCAAGACCCTGTCTTAAAAAGAGAGAGGGAGAGAGAGACTAAAAGAAAGACTTCTGTGTATAACTTAGAATAGTCATCTAATCAAGAAATCTTGTTTTATTTTTTTACTTTTTCTTTAAGTTTGTGCTTTGAATTTGTAATTATTCACCAACTGGGGCCTCCAAAACCAGGGATAATGGGATCGATGTAAGCAAATACACAAGTTTAACAGAGTTTTACTTTCAAAATGAAAGTAAAAAAGTATTCCCAGTATCAACTAAAGAGTGTCTTGGAACTGAGGGGACTGTGGATTCGTTTTTAAGGCCGAGAATGGTGGGTCCTGGATTAGATACAAAATTATAGTGTGGCAGGAGATCAAAAAAATTGTGAATTTTCTTCTGTTATAGGGACATATCTCTTAATGATGCCCCCAAACAATGCTAGCACTGATATTTCACTTTTCTTTAATGTAACTGTTTACAGCAGCATGGTAATTTCAGCTTTGAATATAATATCTGTGGCTTTTCTTTTACTTTAGATCACTGGAGCTGAAATGACTCATTTGACAGATGACTATTAACCTTATTAGAATGTCTTAAAACATGCTGTGCCAGAGCAAAATTTAGTTCTCCAAGGCACTGATGGTTAAAGTTTGATTTTTTTTGGTCATATGCATGGGAAAATATTAAAAGTCTTATTATACTGATATATTTAATATTTAAAATATTTAGGGTATTTTATCATGATTTTCATGTCCAACTGAATGACTAAGATATTTTACTTGAGTCAGTCCATAGATTAAGTCTTAGGTAAGATTCTTTAAACTTTTCCAATAGATTCTACTTAATAATTGAGTCATATTTCAATTAACTTTCAAGATAAGCATTGATTTCATGAACTTACAGCAAAACCAAAGAGAAAATTGAGGTTTTATCAGGACCAGAATTGGATTATAGAAACATTTAAGGAGGCACTCATTATCAGGGTCATGGAAATTTGGTGTTACAGTGTGAAACTAAGTGCTTCCTTAAATTCTGGTACCTAGATAACTTCCTAGCCTCACTCTGGTCAAGGCTCCTTTTTATTCTAAGGGTCTTTCAGAGATAAGGCAATACTGTCATTGATTTGATATTATCTCCTCTTGTTACTCAAAAGCTGATAAACACCTAGTATTTTAATTTTAAAATTTATTAACAAAAGGTACTGCATAAAAATAAGGCCATTGCTATTGATCAGAGATCTTAAATAATAACAGATTTTTTTTAGTGTTTGCTGTATTATTGTACATATATAAAACTGAGGCCTCAACTCTGAGATAAATATTATTATTCACCCCACATTTATACAGAGGGACACTAAGGCTTGTGGATGTTGAGAAATTGTTTAATGTCACATATCCAGTCGGAATTAAAAATGATGTAACTTGAAAGCCCAATCTCTTAACCACAATGTTTTACTGTTTCCCAAACATAACTGTTCAACATTGGTGATCAAAAGATTGTAAGAGGAGAGGATATGATTTAAAGATCATGTTTCTCTTGTGGACTACAATAAAATAATATGGGAAATAGCATAGTATTTGAGGAGGTTGCTTCAATGCAAACTCAATGGGAGCCTAAAAGTTTTCATCTACAAAAGATAGGAACAAGGTGTATAAGACAGGACAAAAGTGTTACTTTAGTTTTAATTTCAGCTTTTGCCAATTAAGAGAAAAAAGATACTCTTCAGAAAGGAACAAAAGCTACTGTTTCTATTTGCTATCAGAAAGCCTACTGATACAAACAGAAATGTGGAAAGAACAACTTTTATCATGTAATTTAGAAAATAAAATGTCACTCTTAATTCATGTTGAAAGGAGATAATAAAATTAATTTCTAAGAAATGCATGTTTCAGAGAAAATTCTGAAATGTGTATTAAGAGACATAGTGTTGTTGGCACTAACATTTTCCAGTCTTTTGGGAAGATTAGAACTTATAAGTGGTTAAATGCTATATCTTAGCCTTCTCTTCAGCTCCCCAAACTTTTACCTCCATCATTATTCCAGGCTTTGAAACCAGTTAGAAATGATCTTATCTTGCAGACTGCTGAAGAGCGCCCTCTAGTGCTGCCATGCACATAAATAGATTTAGTCATTTTTTTTCTCCATGCATTGCTTTGCTTGCGCTGAATCTTAGGTTTTCTTTGGCACTGTAGCCAACAAAGAGAAATGATAGAACATTGTTACAGCTTTTAATGACACTAAGCAAAACTATAACATATTAGGACTAGAAGTTTAAGAAAAGTTATCAAATAAGATGCACCTATTTTTAAATGTTTTAAAAGAAAATTTGTACAAAATGCTAGTGTAATTAATAGTATTTTGAAAAACAATTTGTTTTCTGAGAAAAAATTTGGCTATGATGATGGTTTCTGTCAACGTTTAAATCTCTGGTAACTTATTTAGGCTGGTAGTATCCTTAGAAAAATTTTCAAAAGCTTGTGCTGAAATTTTACTTCTGATAATAGTATATTTATTGTTCACCCTTAATACAAGAAAAATAAATTTCTTTACTATAACATGAGCGTATGTTTAAGTTGCAGGAGGAAAATGAGATATTTTAAAAGCAGAATTAAACAATGGCTATATATTCCTCTTAATAGTTTTGAAAGTAGCATGAAGAAATTCAAAGGAGTGAAGAAAATCAGAGTTCTCCCTGTGTAATGCACACTAAGGAATCTGAATGATGAAAATGGTAACCCCATACTGTAAACTACCACTTTATCGTGGGCATAAAGTTTTCTTTTATCTTTGGAGACAGACTTTTGGGGTCCACTGGCTCTCCTGCTTCAGCCAACTACGTGGCTTGAGCTATCGTCATGTATCACCAGGCCTGTCACAATTTTTCTATTTTAAATGAGCCTATACACAATGAATTTCAGAAAAACTCAGAAAAAAGGACTGATAAGCATGTTTTAAAATATAATGGGTATGGTATGTCTACGTATGTGTGCATGTTTACATATTCCTATTGTTTTGTTTAATAATTAAAGTGAAGATCAATCAAATTCTTGGTCCATAACATGGATAAATAAAAGATCTCTGAAACTGTCTGTGGTGAATAAGAAAATTCAGAGCAGTGACTAAAGAAAGGATTAGAGTTCATTTACCTATTAAATTTATTTACTTTTTATACTTTCTTTGGGTTAGGGTATTAGTCCACTGTGTATATATTAAATTAGATTCAATGGTACAATAAAAAAGTGATTAAATGAATATGTTAAAAGATAGCAATCCTGCTGGGCATGGTGGCTCACGCCTGTAATCTCAGCAACCGGGAGGCAGAGACAGGAGGATTGCTGAGTTCGAAGCTTGCCTGGGCTACACAGTGAGCTCAGAGCCAGCCCAAACTACAAAGCGAGACCCTGTCTCAAAAAAAAAAAAAAAAGATAGCAATCTAAAGTATAAAGGGCACAAAGAATACAGAGCAAGTATCGTAATGTTTCCAGAATGTGACAATATTTAGAGAAGAAATATTCTTGAAATATAACTCTTTAGGTACTCGTGTCATCTATAATCTCTGAATGGCATCTAAATAGCAAACCCAAAAAAGCAATGGACAGAGAAATGGGTATAAAAAGACCACAATACATGCAAAAAAAAAAAAAAACCCTCAAGGGCCATAGATAGACCCTGACTCACTGTTGACCTTGACAAAGGCAGTGTTTCCACTGTGATTCAGCTTTTCCATCAAGTGGGGCATTAAGTCCTGCCAGAAACCACAGAGGAATGTTGATAATGGGAGGATTACTGTGATAATGTACGAAGCTCATAGAAATTTTTACTGTGCTGTGAACAGTTGGAAAAGATGGTGCTCTTTTGCTACCCCACAAAAGCTTAAAGATAATGGATGTGTAAAACATAAAGTTAAATTCTATTTAACACCTTCATTTCCATTTATCTTGATAGTTTCTTCAATGCACTACTTTTATTACTTATTCATTTTTTGTTTAGAAATTTCTAATTCTATTTTATTCTTTTATGTACTTTATTTAAATTTCTAAGTCTTCTTATTCATTTACTTCATTTTCAGTTTTCTACTTACACAAAATGAAGACTGATTCTATCTTGAGTTATTCCCTACCCTCATTTGATTTATTTCTTTGTTGCTGGACTATAGTAAAAGTAACCCATGATAATGCTGTCTCACTTATTGTGAGTGAAAATGCTTTGTAAACAAACTTTAATCTTATTTCATGCCTTTATTAATGTTACTCTCAATTAGGAAAATTGTTGTTAGTTTATGTGTGTTAGTTATGGTGTAGATAGGTGAAGTTTTCAATAGTGGGAAAATGTTCATTCTGCCACTGAAGGAAGAAATAGCACTGAACATAATAAACAATAAATTTTATTACAATTTTTCATATATGTCTTACCCAATAAAAGCACAAATATTTTCAGGAAATTTTCTAAGTTATATAATATATGTTTATCTCAATTTATAGGAATGAAATATATTCACATTTTTAAAACTACAAGGTATGAAAAATAAAAATATCTCACACTTCTATTTTTCATTCTATTATTTTTGGATAGTAGTAGAAATCACTTAATATATAAAATACGGAAACCACCTCATTGTGCTCTTGGTATGATTAATTATGTTTTTACATTAGAACAAAGGCTATGTGAACATATGGTATTATTACTTTAATACAGGTAATTCATTGTAGTACGAAATGGCCATAGATAGACCAAACAATAATCACTACATGGGGATAAATAAAACGTGCACTGAAAAGTGGAGAAATGCCTCTCTCTACCTCTAATTAGGTTTTAATAAATGGTACATAATAAATGGCAGCATTCTAATTTATCACAGTTTAGGTATGGTCTTTGAATGGAGGAAGGGATTATATGAACTCAGGCAACTCTTTGCATAGCTTGTGAAGCCTCCTAAACAGAATTGTTCTCAAAATCTGAAAATGTTCATGCTTGCAGGAGGTCCTAGCAGGTTGCAAAGACTAACTAAAAGTAGTCCCTTGATAACACAAGGTTCTAGATAAACAGTCTCTCTGTTCTTGGTCTACATTTCTATAAACATTAATTTCATTTAAACTGGTTTTAAATCCATCTCCCCCACCAAGTGAGATTAAGACCAAGAATATCACACTACCTATTTTACTTCACAAATATGGGAAATACACTGAAATTAATAGTTTTGACTTTAAAGCCACTTTTTGGTTACTTGAAGTTAATTTTATAAATGAGGCTATGTATTTCTCCCCATGGTATTTTCAAATAGACTAGCAACCTGATGATGTTTAATAATTTTTAAGGTTCTAGAAGGATTTACGTTTTCTACCTAGCTTTGGAACACATGTGACACTGTATTTTAATGTCTCATTCTTCTTCAGCTAATAAAGGTAAGGGAATACATTACCATTGTAAGCATTTTGCAAACATCTAACAGTGGTATTTTATTCACTGTAGGAGAAATATGTGTTCTTTTTTAATAAGTCTCATCTACACCTGCTTGAGAAGTAAAGCAGGGAGAAAGTAGGCTGTACCACTTGATACAACTAACAAAAGAGTCTCACATCTTCACTGAATACACTTTCGTCTTTTCAGGCTTGCTTTAACACATCCAATGCTGTAACATCACACTGTCTGTATGCATGCACCTCTGCATGCAAAGAAAGACAGGGACACTAATGCTTAGCTTTATTTCAGAATAAAAGAACCTAGAAGAGAAAGAACTGCTTCCTCTTAAAAGTAGAAGAGAAAAATATATTGAGGTTGCAACAAACTGTTTCCACATAACCTCAGCCAACATTCTAAACAAAACTTAATGTAGATTTTTCTATAGAGAAATTTTCTTTCCCACTGGATTATCCCATGAGTGTCTTTGTTCTCAAATAGTATGCTTTCTCTATGCTGAAAGTTTTTATTAAATCTCTATTGTGATCAGTTAGGGAATTTACTTAATCATCAGCACAAATATACCTCTACGTGTCCTTTATGAAATTAAACACAGACAAAAACAAAATGATTTTCTTCCATTTTATGAATAAATGTGAAGCTAGATCAAATTCTATCATATTATAATAGACAAACTATTATATACTTATAAAAATACAATTTTATATGCTAAGTGTACTGATAGTATTGTGCCTCGACACTCCTTCATGTGTTCACACATATACACGTGCACAACTCCAGTTTTATAATGCCAAATTCATCTAACCTTGCATAGTCTGGTTGGTATTTCTATATCTTTTCCTTCTTTAACTGTGACTAGCTATTTACACCCTAACAATTCTGGTACAGAGCTGATTTAGCATTTTTATTGGAATGTGAAAGCTCTTAAAAGAAGAAAAATCTAATCAGGCAGAAGAGATAGAAAACTTGCTGAATTTTCTCTCCCCCCTCAAACACCCCCGAATCCTATCAAAAGCACATCTTCCATTCATTGCTTCCCAGTGTCATTATGACAAGCAGCTACAAATCAATAGCAGAGGGAAAGGCAGGACCAACCCGCACTCACCAAGTGATAAAGATTCACTCTCAGGCCCGATTTGCTAATAGCCCATAATAGCAGCCATTGGCGCCCTGCATTAAATCATACATTTCACTCTGCGTTTATTATGGGATTTTTAAAACTCCTCACCAAATTGGATTTTCTCGATGGTCTCTAATTTCCACATCTATCATTTAAAATTAAACTCCTCTGTGGAGAGGGGGAGATAGAGAAAGAGGAGAAAGTAGAGAGAGGCCAGACAGCACTATATTTTTCCTTTTCATCCCTCCTCTTTATGAAAACCCATAAATAATACCAGGTATCACATCCATAAGGATCGGGGTATTGTTGTTTTAGCATTAAAAAAATGTACAAATCAGTGTGGAATGTTCTGTACGTGCTTGTTTGTGAAGGAAAATGACAATGCTAAAGGACAAAACATACATATAAAGCAGATTTTAAATAAAAGAAAATTGGTAAATTCTCAGTAACATTGAAATAAAACTGAAATATACAAGCAATGGAAAATAAGTTTATGTTGCGTTATGCAAATACTTCGAGGAGCTATAAGGAGTGTCGAGCAAGTAACGCATTTGGACTTTCTTTAAAAAATGATATTTATCTTATTACAAAGCCCAAGGACAAACATGAAAAGTAAAAGTTCTCTCATTGGTTTCTAATTCTCACATAGCTTCCTTTGCCCTCTATACTTAAAAAAAACTACTGTAAATTTTATTAAGTCCTCTGGCTAATGAGCCTTTTGGCTACTGCAGCAAACACCCAAAGAAGTTATTCTGCACTCCACCACAGTCTACTGTAACAAAGGAATTAACTCATGTGAGCTTTAAACACTACAAACACAAGTAAACATATATATATATATATATATATATAGATAGATAGATAGATATATAACTGAGAGAGAGAGAGAGAGAGAGAGAGAGAGAGAGAGAGAGAGAGAACGAGAGAGAATTTTTTATCCACTGGGTGTAAAAGTGGAAAGTAAACTTCAGGTCTATAGCATAAAATGAAAAGGCTATATTTCCTCAAGGCTGCATGGCTGAGATGTATAGTATCTAAATTAGAACTGTAGTATTAGCAGGATCCAAGCACAGCAATATGTATGAAGAAATGCTTGTAAGGGATGCAGTCTAGTGAAATGTCGAATACTCTTCCCTTTTGGGGACTTCCTCAGCAATAAAGTTCATCTCTGTCATTTTCCTTAAGAAATAGAGAAATACCCCACATGCCCTTTGGCAGTATTGAGGATTGAACTCTGAACCTTTCCACTTAGTTACATCCACAATCCTTTTTTATGTTTTATTTTGAGAAAGAGTCTTGTTAAGTCACTAAGTTAGCAAGACTTGAGTCGAGCTTAGGGTATTTAAAGAAGAGTCACACACTTCAATGATTTAATGATGGTATTTCATTTCATTTTCACTGGCACTCTTTCATTTTGGAATTTTTTGTCATTGACATAATTACATCAATAAAAATTTAAAATTAAACCTAAAATATTTATATTGACTGTTATAAAAAATGTAGTGTTGAGCCCTTCCTTGGGAGAAAATTACTATATATACCCCTTTTTCTTCTACTATACACATAATAGGCTCTCATTTTTTAAATTGACTTTATTGGTACATTTTATATATACACTGATCACATTCAATATTTAGAATCTGTACCTGTAATTTTGATTCTCATTTTCCCCCTTCCCCTGCACTGCCTACCACCCCCAACCCCTATATACATAAGCTGTTTCCTTTATCAAATTTTTTCTTTCCTTTCTTTAATTTCCCTTTCCAGCCTTTCCCTTTTACATGTTTTCATATTTTATCTTATCTATCATACATTTTAGTGTTCATTTATACCTGCAGTTTTTCATACCAGAGAAAATATACTGTATTTATACATATGTGTCCTATTTATTTCACTTATAAGTATGTCCTCAAGGTACATCCATTTGAGTATGTGACTCAAATTTATCATTCTTAATGGCTAATACTCCATTTATTTTAAAAAAGCCCACATCTTCTTTATCTAGCTTCCTGCTGATGGGTATTTGGGCTTTTTCCAAGATTTAGCTATTACAAAGTAAGCTGCTATAAACATGGGTACACATATGTCGCTGTGGTATGACTCTTAGTTCTTTCATACATAAACCTAGCAGGAGAATAGCAGTGTCAAATGGGACCTCAAATCCTTAGTTTTTAAGCAGTCTCCACATTGATCTCCACAGTCATTTCACCAGCCTACCTTCCCACCAACAGTGGAAGGGGGTTTCTTTCTCCCCACAGCCCCACTAGCATTTGTTGTTGGTTGAAGTCTTGATAGCAGCCATTTTTAAAAAATTGATTTTATCGGTATATTTTATACACCGTATGGTCATAATAGAATAGCAGTTTGTTTTTGTTTTTATTTTTGTTTTGAGACAGGGTCTCCCTTTGTAGTCCAGGCTGGCCCTGAGCTCACTATGTAGCCCAGGCAAGCCTCGAACTCAGCAATCCTCCTGTCTCTGCTCCCAAGTGCTGGGATTACAGGTGTGACCCGCCACGCCTGTCAAGCATCCATTTTTTTTTTCTGAAGTGAGATGGAATCTCAGTGTTGTTTTCCTCTGCATCTCTTGAATGTCCAGAGCTGTTGAATATTTTTTTCATATGTTTCTTAGCTGCCTTTACTTCTTCATCTGAAAAATGTCTGTTCAATTCAGATGCCAGTTTTTGAATTGGGTCTTTAAATTTGGGAAGACTGATTTTTTTTAAGTTCTTTATATATTCTAGATAGTAGTGCTTTGTCTGAGAAAGAGCTGGTAAAAATTCTTTCCCATATTGTATTGTCTTTTTGCTCTACTGGTGGTTTCTCTTATTGTGCAGAAGCTTTTTAGTAAGATGCCATCCCAGCTGTTGATTTTTTTCTGCTAGTTTCCATACTGTCAAGGTTTTGTTTATAAAGCTTTCCCCTATGCCAGTATCTTCAAGAGTTCTACCTACCCTATTTTCCAGCAGGTTCACTGTTTCTGTTTTAATATTTAGGTATCTAATGCATTCTGATATTAGTTTGGTGCATGGAGAGACAGATCTAGCTTTAATTTTAAGCAAATTGAAGCCCAGTTTTTCCAGCATCATTTGTTGAAGAGGGTATCTACCATTCCTCCGTTGAGGGTGTTTGGCTCATTTGTCAAGGATGACGTGCTTTGGTATATCTAGGGTTGTTTGTGGATATTCTAGTCTGTTCCACTGATCCTCAGGCCTGTTTCTTTGCTCGTACAATGTTATTTTTTATCTCAGGGGGTTTGCAGTAGAGTTTCAACCTGGGAATTGTGATACCCCCTGCCATGATCTTGCTGCCTAAGATTACTTTTGCTAGTCTAGGTCTCCTCTGATTCCAGATGATTTTTTGGATTATTTTCTCTAGTTCTGTGAAATATGATGTTGCGATTTCAACTGGAATTGCATTGAATCTATATAGTAGTTTTGGTAGGATGGCCATTTTGATGATAATGATTCTCCCTGCTTAGGAACAAGGGATGTCCTTCTATTTTCTGACATTCTCTTCAATCCCCCTTTTCAGAATGGTGTAGTTTTTAGAGTAGAGATCTTTAACCTCCTTTGTTAGATTGATTCTTAGATATTTCACTTTTTTGTACGCTATTGTAAAAGGAATGGATTCCCTGATCTTTCTTTCAGTGAGTTCGTGAACACAAAGACTATTGATTTTTCAGTGTTGACTTTGTATCCAGCTACACTACTGAATCTGGCAATTAAGTCTAGCAGTCATTTGGCTGAGTTTTGGGGAACTTCTATATAGAGCATCACATCATCAGCAAATGAGAGTTTAACTTCTTCCTTTCCTACCTTTATTCCTTTTATTTCTTTCTCTTGTCTAATTGCTGTGGCTAATGTTTACAAAACTGTACTGAACAGGAGTGGTGACATTGGACATTCCTGTCTCATTAGTGTGAAAGGTTTCACTTTTTAACTATTTAATATGATGCTGGGTATTGGTTTCTCTTAAGTAGCTTTTATCAGTTTGAGGTAAAGACTATCCATTCCAATTTTCTGTGAAGTTTTAACTATGAATGGGTGTTAGATTTTGTCAAATGCTTTTCTGCATCTATTAAGATGACCATTTGGTTTTTGTTCTTTAGTCTGTTCATGTAGTGTATTACATTTATTGATTTATGTACGTTGAACCATCCTTACATTCCTGGGATGAATTCAAGTTGGTCAGAGTGTATGATCTTCTTGATGATTCTCTGTATTTTGTTTGCCAGTATCTTACTGAGGATTTTTGCATCAATGTTCACTAGGTGATTAGCCTTTAGTTCTCTTTTTTAGTTGGGTCATTCTCTACTTTTGGAATCAATGTAATGGTTGCTTCCAGGAATGAATTTGGGAGTACTCCTTCCCTTTTGATATCATTAAAGAGTTTAAGCAGTAGTGACATTATCTCTTCTCTGAAAGTCTTATAAAAATTAAGCAATAAAGCCGGGCGTGGT
>PVIC010045463.1:0-14618 GCA_004025085.1 Thryonomys swinderianus
TTCTGCTTTTTTTTTTTTTTTGGACAGGGTCTGGCTTTGCAGTTCAGACTGACCCTGAACTCACTATGTAGCCCAGGCTAGCCTCGAACTCTCAGCAATCCTCCTGCCTCTGCCTCCTGAGTGCTGGGATTGCAGGCATGAGCCACCATGCCCTACATTGTGGTGTGTGGTACGAGGGATCACATTTGGACCTTGTGCTTATTAGGTAGCCACTGGAACCACTGAGCTAAATCTCTGGCCCTCATCACTGCCTTTCTGTTGTAATTTTTCCTGTGTATTTTATGTGATTATGATACAGTATATTCAGCAGACATTGGAGAAGGCCTCCTATGGTTCAGATGCAGGGAAACAACAGTGAGCAAGAAGGATGGCTCTACCCTGTCTAATGGAGAAAGCAACATGAACCTGATGGTAACAATACTGATGTTAGGTGACCAGTATGGTGAGTCCTCAACATTTGAGTTGCAAACTTTCACAGATAGTAATGGACCTTACATTAGGTACATGCAGAGACGGGAACAAATTGCATAAGTATCTCACATGTCTGTCACATATTGTCAGAGTTGTGCTGCTGTGTGTTCACTAGACAGTGCAATTGTGTACAGTAGTACACTACAGCCAGGGATTTACTATATTTTTGTGTGTTTGGTTATTTTATGCTCTACTTTTTATATTGTATTAAGAATCACTTTGTTGGGGCTGGAGATTTAGCTTAGTGGTTCTAGCGCCTGCCTCGCAAGCGTAAGGTCCTGAGTTTGATCTCTGGTAACCACATATAACAATGCTGGGCGTGGACACACACCCACCAGCAATCAACACCACATACCACAGTGCCGGGCGTGGTGGCTCACGCCTGTAATCCCAGCACTGGGGAGGCAGAGACAGGAGGATTGCTGAGTTTGAGGTTTGCCTGGGCTACATAGTGAGCTCAGGGCCAGCCTGAACTACAAAGCAAGACCCTGTCTCAAAAAAAAAAAAAGAATCACTTTGTTGGATTTATGAACGAACCTGACCTTTCAAATGTTCTCCCGGAATGAAATTCACTCATCAGTCAGCAACTTACTGTAAAGTGCTAAGTGTGATTTAGCATTTGAGTCCTGGGTTAAAAGTAATGAGTGAGTTAAGTCCCAGCCGCATGGAATTTAAACTCCGCTTGGGTGGAGTGTGGATGAGTGTAGGGCAAGCCAGAAACAAAAAAGGAAACAGGTGGTCTGAAAGCTTGTACGAATGGGACCTGGTTTGAGGCAGTGGGAGCAGATGACAGGGCGTGAAGGATGGAAGATGAAGAATTAGCAAAAAGAACTAAACAGGGGCCATGGAGAGAACTCTAGTTGTAGAGCCACAGCTGCATGTGTGGAGTGTGGCAGTGGCAGGGAAGTAGCCACAGGGAAGAGAGAGAGGCAGCCACTCAACCACGCAGCATCGGAGATCAGGGAAAGCAGTTGAGGGCCTATCCCGAAGCAGTCAGAAAGCACCCGAGGTGTGACACACCCGACCGGCATTGTAATGGATCAGCCTCACTACAAGGGGACAGTAGATTCCCCTGGGCCAGGAGCAGGATTACTTGTAAGGTCCATGAGAGACAAGCGTTTACCTGGGCCAGGATGGACAAAAAGTGGATAGTTCAGAACAACTGAGTGGGTAAAACTTATCTTGAGGGTTCACTGTGATAGAGTAACTTTGGGGTCACGGGTAGAGATTTGTTGAGGAACATGCCTAGATTTCTGATTTACATGAATGGATAGAAAATGACATTCAGAAATCATGCATATATAATCTTAAAACACTTAATATTTCATCAGAATATTTGTAACCTTGCTCACCTTCAGAGTAATCATTAAATATCTGTGTACTATTCAAGTTAGTACGTTTTGCATCATTTGCTTTCTATTCCCCTAGAGGAAGAAATTGAAATTTTCCTCTGTAAATTTTCCCGAGATGACCACCCACATATATTTTCTGTTTTAGTGTCTCAAACAGAAACAGAACAAATGGGTCAAAAGGCCAAAGTATTTTTGTGATCCTTTATGAATCATATCAAAATACTTTTCAAAATGATTGTACCAACACTATTCATGCTAGCAATGTATAAGATTACCAGAGGCCTCTTTGGAAGATTGTTGTTATTTCCAGTATATTTATTTTCCTAATTTAATATTTTAATGGTACTGTGTCTGTAATTGCCAGTAATTATTTTTATTTTTGAGAAGTTTTGTCTTCTTTGATAAAATATGTGGGCTGGAGATTTAGCTCAGTAGTTCCAGCACCTGCCTAGCAAGCGCAAGGTGCCTGGTTTGATTCCAGGTAACTACATACAACAATACTAGGCATGGTGACTTACACCCACCAGCAATCAGTACCACATACCACAATGCTGGATGTGGTGGCTCATGCCTGTAATCCCAGCACTTGGGAGGCAGAGGCAGGAGGATTGCTAAATTCGAGGCTTGCCTGGGCTACAAGGGCCAGCCTGAAATACTGACCCTGTCTTAAAAAAAAAAAGAAGTTACATTTCTTTAATAACTAGTGAGGTTTGAATACTTTCCCATATGTTTTTTCAGCAATTATGTTTTGTGCTTTGGCAATTGCATGTTTTAACTTCTAAATTTTTCATTGGAATAAAATATATTCTGTGTAAAACACTAACACTCAATATTGAGTAAAAACTCAATATTTGTTTTGTTTTTTGAGACAGGGTCTTACTTTGTAGTTCAGACTGCACCTGAGCTCACTATATAGCCCAGGCTAGCCTTGAACTCACAGCAATCTTCTTGCTTCTGCCTCCTGAGTGCTGGGATTATAGGTGTGAGCCTCCATGCCCAGCATTGTGGTGTGCAGTACTGATTGCTGTTGGGCATGAGTCAGCATGCCCGACACTGTGGTATGTGATTACCAGGGATTGAACTCAGGACCTTGCAATTGCATGGCAGACACGAACCACTTAAGATAAATCCCCGGCCCCTCACCCAGGTTTTTGAGTGTTAACTTGATTAAACTTCAAGTCAGGCCTTAGAAATTTTATTCTAGGTAGGTACAAAGGAATTAAAACAATTTGTTGTGTGTTTATGGTAATATTTGTTTCAGGAAGGCAATAAGAAATGAAATTCAGACAGTAGTAAACATGTAGATACCTGAAGAGAGTAAAGAAATTCAGTAGTATTTAAAGCACAAATATTTCAAGAATGGACCTGGCCATGACTGTCAGGACAGCAGACACAGTCATAGCCGGAAAATTCAAAGTTTGGGGCATCAAAATGGCATTATGTTAAATATTACTAAGGAAGCAAAATGTAAATAGTTCTAGCTTTTGAAGTAAGGATGACCCAGGAAGACAAACCATGAATCACATAAAAGCCCAAACTCTTTGGGAATCTATGACTTGCCTTCCTAACTTATATATCTAAGAGCTCGTATATAATAAAATACAATTTGAACATTTACGATGGTTGACTGAGCTTCTTGTACTAAAAAAAACCCCAATAATTATAAAATTGGTGTGGTTTTGACTCATTCATTTACTTAACCATTAAATATCAAGTAAGTTTGACATCAGCAAGTAAGAAAAAATTCTAAACACAAAAGCAAATACTGTAGACAGTATTTTATAACCCATCGGGCCTCAGTCTGACAGTCATTTTATTGTAAATGAGATGCTGTCAAAACTCCTACCAGCCAGCAGGAGGCTCTTCCCCATCTGTGTGGGTTTATTTGCTCAGCCAGCCAATCAGAGTATGCAGTTCACCTCAGCCAATGAGAATCTCAAGGTTATAAATGACATACGTACAGGTAAGTAACTAGTACACAAGTGTCTGCTTAATTAGTCCAGTTTGACTCAACATACCACAAGGCACTCCTGTCTACAATTCTGATTTGTTTTGCCCTCAGGCTGGTCAATTTGACTAAATTAAGTCAGGCCTTTGCTTGCTGGGTTGAGCCCTTAGTTCCAAGTGCAAAAGCCCTTCCTTCATTCATATGAATTTACTCTGCCACATGCTGCTTAGGATTCTGTTCCAGCATCTCCTAACATATCACTCCTCTGAGTTTCCTCTTCTGAATTATTTTCTCCAGTCTTGAGCTATGAATCTTGTCTCTCTCCACTTGTCTTTCTGTGACTTTACTAATCATGTGTTGTTGTTTGCCTTATTATGAGCAAGTCTTTGTCCTCATCTTTATTTCCATGACTAATTAATTATGTACTAACTACAGAGAATGTGCTCAGTAAATGGTAGTATCTTTATTCCCCACCCCACCTTTTTTTTGGCCCCATCTCTCTGCTCTCTGTTAAACTCTGGCCCATTCATGGGCTGCTCTCAGCAGAAAAAGCACAGGACTAGGGTGAGGTTCTAGCTGTGATCTTGGCCAAATATTTAACATTCTTGGCTTTATATGCCTCATTTGCAAACAAGTGCTGGATGATGTACTAGACTTCTTGCAAAGGTCTCCACGATTCCTCTCCTATCTAAAGTACACACTTCTTGGCAATGTGGCTTGGCTTTCCTCCACTGAGAGGCAGGGTCTCTTTCATTGTCTCTCTAAACTATTTGTTAAGATTAACAGAACATGATGAAAGTTAAACTGTGAGACTTCAGAGCCCTGGCCTCTAGAAAATTTTCAGCTTCTGCCTTCTCCTTCTTGGGGTCTTGAGGCCACTGAATAAAGAAGTCTGAGCTAGTGTCCATGAGAGTGAGGACACACGGAGATACACCTGACAGCCATCTCTACTGCCAGATAAGTGAGCAAAGGCATCTTACACTATCCAAACCCAGGTGACCCCCAGACTATTAGACCAAAACAAGCAAGGTTCAACTTCCAACCACATCACTCAGCCGAGCTTAGTCTACCTGGCTCAGTCATAAAATCGTAAACCAATATTTAGAAAATGTTTGAAGACTTTAAATTTTGGGGTGGTTTGTTGTATACAATAATAATAAAAAATAATTGTATGCAATAAAAAACGGATCCAAATGAGTTGATCTTTATCTTTTGACTTAAAATTTTTGATCAAAAGTCAGCATTGCGACATACTCTTTTTTTAAAAATTGAGTTTATAGGTACATTTTAAGTATACATGATGATCCATTCATCATTGACAATTTGTACCTGTACATGATATATCTTAATTCTCATCTTTGTCCATTCCTCTGCCTTCCCAACAGCCCTTCCACTCCTCCTATATAAATAAAGTTTGTTTCCATTTTTTCCTTTTCACCTTGGATATTTTTCTTTCCCTTCTTTACCCCTCCCTCCCCAGTTCCTCTTCCCCTTTGAATATTTTCTTCCACTTTGGACCTCATTTACCCTTTCAGTTTCTCACACTAGAGAGATGATATGGTATTTACACGTGTCCTATTTATTTCACTTATGAGTATGGCCTCAATGTGCATTTGTTTAGGTATAAATGTCTCTAATTTATTTCTTTATGGCTCAGTAATACTCCATTATATACATATAAATATATATAAAACAAACCTACATCTTCTTTATCCAGTCTCCAGTGGTTGGGCATTTAGGCTGTTTCTAAGATCTTGCTATTACAAACTGCACTGTTATAAATTTGGGTGCATATATGCTGTTGTGGTATGATACTTTTAATTCTTCCCACAGCAGGGAAATAGCAGAGTCAAATGGGACCTCTAATTCTAGGTTTTTTGAGGAATCTCTACACTGATCTCTACAGTGGTTGCACCAGTCAACATTCCCACGATCAGTGGTGAAGGGTTCCTTTCTCCCTGTAACCTCCCTAGTATTTGTTGTTGGTTGATTTTGTGATAGCAGCCATTCTTTGTGGAGTGAGATGGAATCTCAGTGTTGTTTTCATCTGCATCTCTTGAGTGACTAGTGATGTTGAACATTTTTTTCATGTTTCCTTGCTTCTTTTATTTCTTCATCTGAAAAAAATGTCTGTTCATTTTAGATGTCCATTTTTGAACTGAGTCTTTAAGTTTGTGGGGGTCTGATTTTGTTTTGTTTTTGCAGTACTGGGGAATTGAACTCTGGCCCTTGTGCTTTCAAGGCAGGTGTGGCACCACTTGAGCTAAATCCCTGGTCCTATGTGGGGGTCTGATTTTTTTTAAGGTTTTTTTTTTGAGACAGGGCCTTGCTTTGAAGCACAGGGTTGGCCCTGAGCTTACTATGTAGCCCAGGCAAGTCTTGAACTCAGCAATCCTCCTGCCTCAGTGTTCCGAGTGTTGGGATTAAAGGCGTGAGCCACCATGCCCAGCATTGTGGTATGTGGTACTGATTACTGGTGGGTGAGTCACCAAACCTGGTATTGTTGAATGTGGTTACCAGGGATGGAACTCAGGACCTTGTGCTTGCTAAGCTGGCACCACAACTACTAAGCTAAAATCTCTGGCCTTTGAAGTGTTCATGTGCTCTAGATAGCCCTTTGTCTGAGGAATAGCTGGTAAGTTTTTTTTTCCTACACTGTAAGTTGTCTTTTTGCTCTGTTGGTGATTTCTTCTGCTGTGCAGAAGCTTTTTAATAGAATGAGATCCCAGTGTTGATTCCTTCTGCTAGTTCTCATGCTATAGAGGTTTTGTTCATAAAGTCTTTCCCTAAGCCAGTGTCTCCAAGAGTTCTGCCTAACCTGTCTTCCAGCAGGTTTAGTGTTTGTTTTAATATTTAGGTCTTTAATCCATTTTGCACTGCATCATATTCTTTTAAAGCTGATAAAGGATTCAAGACATAACGTGTTCAATCTCTTTGTCTATAAGTGAAATAACAATAAGAAATGATGATGATGATATGTATTGATTTCATCCTATCTCCAGGATCTTGCAGTGATTCTTGCCAATCCTCACTAAAATCTTGCCAATTGTCATTTATGGAGAGCACAAAGCCCATTAGGCCCAGCAGGCTAGAATTGTTGAATTGGGATATAAACTCTGTTTCTAAGATCCATGTTCTCTCAACCAAGTATTTCACTGTCTCTGTGCATTATTAACCCCACTAATAAATGATGCAATTGTTGTAAACTTAGTGTGACATTTCCAATTATATAGGTGGTATGATAATTCAAATATACATGAACAATTATACAAAAATTGAAAGTAACCAAGTACTTTAAACCACAAAATAGAATTTATAGTTTTATCCTCTTGTCACCAAAGTTTCAAATACTTTCCAAAATAGTTTCTCTTAACAGATTCTCTAGTGGAGGTCATTGATTCTTCTTTTTGCTTCTCTTACCTGTTTTATTATATTCTCACTGGTAATTTTGTCTTCAACTTTTATTACTTCTTTGGCTTTTGTAGACATACTGTTTTCCTTACACAGCTGACCTTCTTTTACTGACCACCTTATACCTTATCCTGTCTTCCTGGAAACTGACTATCTTGTTTCCTATCAACTCTTTATTCTAGGATTTAAGGGCCTCTTGCTTTAATTTCCCCAAATCTTTCACTCTAACTTGCTTTACAGGTTCTGTCTTATCAGGTCCCAGAGTGAGTTTTTCAGTTACGCTAAATCATATTAATTTAGGTTTGTCTTTTTATTTAAAGTTGATCTAAGCAACGTTAACCTTTTCATCTTTCCTAGGTCTTCAAACATATTTTGTCATATTACCTAGCAATCACAACATGCAGAAAAGCTTAAGTGGAAAACATGGGGAAGGGAGTGTACCACAAGTCAGAGCCCACACACAGAATTATCTTTCTTAATTATGTTCTCACTGCGGAGACATTATACCCAATACCCAGAATTTAAAGGAGGAGAGGTTTATTTTGGCTCACAGCTGTAGAACTTTTAGTTTATAGTTGGCTGGCTCCAAGGCCGGGAGATCTGACAGAGGTGAAGTGCTACAGGGAGATATGACAGAGGTGAAGTGCTCCTGGCATAGCAAGCAGGAAGCAGAGAGAGAGAGATCAAGAGGAGAGAGAGAGAAGATACCTCCTTCTAGGACACACCCCTAGTGATCCACCTCTTCCCCCTAGACTTTACCTTCCAATGTCACCTCTAGCAGTCACACTCTATCCATGATCCAATCACCGCACAATAGCCCAGCATGAGCACATGAAATTTTAAAGGGACTTCTGGACATAAACCATAATACTCTGACCCTGGACCCCAAAAGACTCATGTGAATCCCTTTATGCAAAATGCATTTAGCCCATTTCTAAGGGTTGCCAAAGTCCTAACAGCTTCAGCAGTCCTGAAAAGTTCAAGTCCAAAATTTCCTCTGAGTTTTAACAGGTTCAAAATGGGGCTATAATTCATGTGTCTACCTGCTAGGTGGCTCTGATTTGAATTTGATAATCTGATGTTATATAGTTAAACTGTGCATACTTCTTTGTTAATATATGATGCTAAAACAAAAAGTCATTATTTCAAGGCTAGATTATTAAACTCAGTGATCTGTTTCACTTTTATTAATCCTTTGGTTTTTTGTTGGAAATTCTCATTTTTGTTTGAGATTTTCATTGTAAGTAATACAGTAGTATCTCAGTTGACAAAATTAATTTGCTCTGTGATTCTGGAAAAAATGGCCATGTTTGTGTTCATGCAGGTGGTGTTTGCCACCCAATGCAGAGCTTGCAAACCAAAAAAATTTTTACCAATTGCTTTTGTTTGCAAACCAAGTAACTGCTGTAAATACTTTTTGTATTTATATGTATATAATACACTATTAATTTTTTAAATGTAAGACTATTTCAATTTTGTAATTATTCAAATTCAAGTCCACTAACCAGACTCAGTCCATTTATAAAATTTTTATTCATTTTATTAGTAAAACAATCAATAAAAGTGATTAGACATCTGTAGCACTCATAGTGTAAGCAACCTGATGCATGTACTACTGGTGTTCAAGCCAGTGGGAACATATTAAGGCAAATTCTTAGCTTTGAGTCTCTGTAAAAATTAAAAGAAAATTAAACACTACCAACATACAAAGTATAGAATAAAAATTCCCATTCCAAAAGGCAGAAATAGTGCAACAGAAAGACTGAAACTTAGCAAGATAAATAGTAATTCCTATAGTTCCATGTATAGCATCTGGAGCAACCTGGGGCAAGACATGGACTCCGAGCTGTATTTATTGCCCTACCCTGACAGCACTGCTGGCAGTTATAGCCCTTGGGATTTCTCTCTTAGGCCGGTTTTGCTCACTTCTGTGGCTTGTCTCAGATGGTTCACATTCCTGCTTCTCCAACTCTCCAGGCTCTCCATTATGCTTCTGGCTTCATACTCACAGCTTTACACATTGCCCTCTTAGGGTCACACTGCCCAGCTTCTTGGTGGAAGTGTTCCTGACCCCACAACTCTTACATTCTATCCGTATGTAGAGCCAGCACCATGTGGAGGATGCCACGGTTTGCTGGCATTTGGAGCAGTACCCAGGCTTCCTCCCCTCATGGCTGTGGAGGTCTCTGAATACTTTGAATGAATCCTGAGGAACAACTTCCCTAGGCAGTCACCAGTGTAGAGCATGGTGTCCTGGGGCTCTCTGCTCAAAAGTCTTTCCTTCTGCAATTTCGAGTCTGTGAAGGATGGGGCTTTGAAGGTTCTCACATGCCTTTCAGCCATTTTCCTTGCTGTCCTATTCCATAATACTTCATTTCACGTTAATCTTTGCAGCAACTATACTTTCCTCTGCTCCATCTTTGCAGACCCCAACTTTGCAGGAGCATCCTTTCTGGCCAAACTCAAAAGTTTTTCATTCATTCTGCTAGACATTGTTCTCTCATTGTGGAACTGGCTACAAATCCCCCAAAAGTATCTATGTCAATATTGGGCTGCCTTGAAATTCCCTCAGATTAGTTCTTAACTTCAGTCTCCTTCAAGATCTCAGGACAGAAGCCAAATGTAGACTTGGTTTTTTCCCTCAAACATCACACTCATGACCAATTCAGTCCTTGTTCCCAACTGAAACCTTTTGAGCCTGTCTTCACTGGCTGCAATTTCATCAGGATTCTGGTCTTCTGAGGTTTGACTGATTTCTCTCATTAAATCTGACCTATAGCATTCTAAAGGTTGTTTCTCCAACTGGCATCTCCAAACCTTTCCAAACTCCTCCCACATATAGTTTCAAAGTTTTCTCTCTCTTTTTTTTAAAGTGGAATATGTGCCTTTATTCACTTAATTATTATTATTTTAAAATTGAATTATTTATTGGTACTTTTTTTTTTTTTGAGACAGGGTCTCACTTTGTAGTTCAGCTGGCTCTGAGCTCACTATGTAGCCCAGGCAAGTCTTGAACTCAGCAATCCTCCTGCCTCTGCCTCCCTACTGCTGGGATTACAGGCTGAGCCACCATGCCCAGCACTGTGGTATGTGGTATTGATTGCTGGTGGGCGTGTCTCCATGCCCAGCATCGTATGTGGTTACCGGGAATCAAACTTAGGACCTTGTGCTTGCGAGGCAGGCGCCGGAACCACTGGGCTTACCCTCCAGACCTATTGGTACATTTTATATACAGATAACAAGCACACACAACATTGGGAAATTTATACCATTATATGACACAAGTTAGTTCTCATTTTTACCCACCCACAAGCCCCACCTGTTATATACATGTGCTTTCATTTTCTTTCCAAATCATATTTATTCTTTCCCCTCTTATGTTCTCATACCAAATTCCCTTTGGATATTTCCTGTTTTACAAAAAATATCATACATTCTAGAACTCATTTACATCTACAGGTTCTCATACCAAAGACAAGATATGGTATTTGCATATCTGTTATCTATTTGTTTCACTTATTAGTGTGTCCTCCAGGTGTATCCATTTGCACATAAATGAATGAAACTTGTCATTCTCTATGGCAGAGTAATACTCCATTTTATAATAAAAAAAAAACCCCACATCTTCTTTATCCAGTCTCCAGTTGATGGGCATGTGGGTTGTTTCCAAGATTGGGCTATCATGAACTGAGCTGCTATGAAAAAGGGTGTACGTATGTCTTTCCAATGTGATTTTTTAACCTACCAAAAATTAAAGCTAGACCTATCTCTTTTACCATGTACAAAACTAAAATCACAATGGATTTGAGACTTAAACATTAAAACAAACAATAAATCTGCTGCAAAACAGCTTAGGTAAAACTCTTGGAGACACTGGGTTAGTCAGAGACTTTGTGAATAAAACCCCTATAGCACAAGAACTAGCAGAAAGAATCAACAAATGGGATCTCATCCTACTAAAAGGCTTCTGCACAGCAAAAGAAACAACTGGCACCACTAAAAGACAACCAACAACATGGAGAAAAACTCTTTATCAGCTGTTTGTCAGACAAAGGGCTACTATCTACAATATATAGAGAACTTAAACAAATCTGTCTCCCCAACTTTAAAGACCAATTCAACAATGGGCATCTGAAATGAACAGACACTTCTCAGAGGCAGAAGTCAAAGCAGCCAAGAAGCATATGAAGGAATGTTCAACATCACTGGTCATTAGAGAGATGCAGATGAAAACAACACTGAGATTTCATCTCTCTTCACAAAGAATGGCTGCTATTGCAAAATCAACCAGCAATAAATGCTGGCGACGCTGTGGGGAGAAAGGAACCCTTCTCCACTGTTGGTTGGATTGTAGACTTGTGCAACCCTTGTGGAGATCTGTGTGGAGATTCCTCAGAAAACTAGGACTAGAGGTCCCATTTGACCCTGCTATTCCCCTGCTAGTAATATACTCAAAGGAATTTTTAAAATCACATTGGAAAGACATATGTACACCCATATGTCTAATCCACATCACATGGTCAAGTCCTGGTACCAAAATCTTAGTTACTTTCCTCTTGCTGAGACTCAAAATCTAATATCCACAATTTAAGGTTTATTTTGGCTCACAATTTACAGAGATTTCAGTCCAAGGACAGCTGGCTCCAAGGCAGGTTATCATGGCAAGGAGTATGGCAGAGGAAAATTGCTCATGGCATGGCACGTAGGAAGCAGAGACACAACAAATGAAGGGGGAGGAAGATATACCCTTCTAGAACATGCTCCCAGTGACCTACCTCCTCTTCCTAGGCTTCACTTCCCAACATCACATTTAGCTATAAACCCTTCAGTGGGCTAATCCACTGATAAGTATCGCATCCCCATAATCCAGTCATTTTACAAAAGGCCTACATATAAGCACATGAGATTGAAGGGACATCTCGGGATAAACCATACCGATGGCATAATGGAGAATGGGTCAGTATATGCAAGTGAGAACTTGTCAAAACCCAAAGCCTCAGAACAGACTCATCATCTTAGCAAAATGTTGCCCCCCCATTTTCCTTTCTCCAGAAAGGCATTATTTCCAGGAACTAATTTTTCCACACTTGATCTTATCCGAAAGGTTGAGAAGCAATCAAGAACTGACTTCTCATTGGGCTCACTTTCAAGGGAAAGCTTTAGGACAGTAACACAGTGTAAGTGTAAGTTTTCAGCCAAGTATAGGCAGAATAAAGGAAGCAAAAGCCCTGTGGTTTAGAGGCTACATCAGCAGTATTATAAACTTGGCCTGGCTCTCCTTTCCCTGTTGCTCCACTGAAAAGATTATTATTTGAGAGCCTGACATCAGGTCCTGGCCTTTGGCTCAGTCTGTAGCCAAATTACAAGGATTACAGAAAGCAAGCAAGTATATTTAAAGTGTATTGCATTCTTTTGATAATGGCAAAGCTAGACCACATTGGGAGGTTTGGAGGAAGAAAAGGACAGATAAAGAAAGGGGTGAACTGAAGCAAGCAACAACAAAAAACTCAAAGGCAACAACGAAACTATGGCTTGAGAATTCAAGCCAGGCTAAATAATAAAGCTCATTTAAGCTCTTTAAGGGCTGTAAATCTAGACTGCCCATTCTTAGATAATAGACAATCTTTTCTACACTTTAAAAACTGACCATTTTAACCTTCCTGGTTCCTTCTTCCCTTTTCCTTTTCACCCCTCCCTCCCTCCCTCCTTCCCTCCATTCCTTCCTTCTTTCCTTTTATGGATCAAACAAAGAACCTCATTCTGAACTACTGAGCTTTATCCCCAGCCCTTTTTCTAATTTAGAGAAAGAGTCCCACTAGATTGCCTAGGCTGTTCTCAAACCTGTGATCTTCCTACTTCAGTTTTCCCAGTAGCTGGGATTACAGGGATGCGCCACCATACCTGGCCCCTTTGTAGGCGTTTATTTTCACACAACACAAAGCCAAAGCAGAAGGAAAAGAGAAATTATCTAAGTAAAAACAAGGTTGTGTAGTTAGCATGCTGGTTCAGCTCCCAGCCAGTGACTCCTTCCCAAAAGTCACCCTGAAGAGGTACAGAAGATTAGGCATGCACTTAGAGGTTAGAGTTTGAGTCATTTCCTTCATCTGTCTTTCTAGATTTATGGGATCTCTTTTTATTTGTACTTTTACCCAAACTGCCTGTGAAAATACCCAGTATCAATGCCATAATTACTAAATTATACTGAATTACCTGTCAGATACTTGTTTGACTCTCTTATCAGGCCATCGATTCCTCAAGGACAGGAACTATGTCTCACTTGGTGTCTCCAGGGCTCACGTGGTCCCTGTTGTATGGGCAATTGACAGATATTTGCTTAATTTTGGGCGTAATGAATGAGATCTACAAACCTATTGTTCTGCCATTTGAAGTAGCTCATTTAGCATTCGCCATACGTGAGAGACGTGATCCTGTACATAAAGTGAAACCCTGTGCACAAAAAAGTAATTTTCCATGGAAATAACACTACAAAGCTAATCATAGGCAATTGGTACACAGTGCTTTCACTGGGCCAGGCGGGACTGCATACATTAACTAACTTAGTCTTCACAATGACCCTTCTGAAGATAGATTATATTGTTTCCCATTTTTAGCAATGAGGAAATTAAAATAATGAGGGAGTAAAGTAAATTCAGATGGATTGGGTTGAATGTTGTCCCTGACCTTTAGTAACTGTGATTTTAATCTCTCTGTACCTCAGTTTTCTTATCTATAATACATAGACAACAGTGATGGTACCTCAGGGGGCTTTTGTGAGGAGTAAGGGAGTTAATACATACAACACCTACACTTGACACAGCAGAAATGCCTCGGAGACAGAGGAGAAAAGGCCCAACTCTTCCTTTTCTGGGGTCACCCAGAGGGGGCAGGGAAGTGTTCACTTGGCAGCTGTCATCCTCCTCCCCACTTCCCTTCACTTGCCCTTGGCGCCATGAGGATGGGCTGGGGACGGCTTGCCCCAGTGTTCTCCTGCCACTTCTGAGGTCAGAGACAGCTCTCGGGTAGGAGATGCTGCTCAGCTCACAGCCCATTTCTCAGCAGCCACTCCAGGCCCTGCTGCTGCGTCCCTGAAGAGGCGGCAGGAAAACTGCCCCTGTGGGGCAGAGATCAGCAAGTGAGCCGACCCACTGTTCCCAACCCCCAACTCCCCAATCCTTGGAGAGCCCCTGAAATTGAGGGCAGTCCTGACGTTAGGCCCAACCATCTTCCCTGATATGGCAGCTGCCATTCAAGCAACCACCCCTCCCCATGGCAGCACCAAGTGTGAATGTAGGCTTAAATCACTAGTCTCAAATGTGGACCAATCAGCCAGCTCAAGCTCAGATCAATCAGCAGGATTGACTTGGAGTGACTCACAGACCTGCTGGTGCTCCATAAAAGAAGCACTCCTCGGGCTGGAGGGTTAGCTCAGTGGTTCC
>PVIC010045464.1:0-14673 GCA_004025085.1 Thryonomys swinderianus
AAGATAAAATAATTCCCAAAGCTTCCCATATTCAAAGATTCCCATATCTTCCCAGAGATATTTTTTTGCTAGGTGCAAATTATTACATTCCAGAAGTCTAATTTGAAATTTGGAATCAATTTGCCCTGAGAGGATACTTTTCTTTCTTTCTGCTTCTTTTTCTTTTTTTCTTATTTTTAATTTTTATTTTCTTGGTAAATGTTCACAATATATAATAGTTACATTCATTTTGGGGAATTCATGTATACTCAGAGCACATTTTAGTTCTCTTTGCATCCCCTTCCCCTCCCTTTTTCCTCTCGGGCTAATTTCATGTGGGAAAGATCTATCTCCTTCAATCCTGGTTAGGTTTTTTTTTTTTTTTTTTTTTTTTTTTTTTTTTTTTTTTTTTTTTTTTTTTTTTTTTTTTTTTTTTTTTTTTTTTTTTTTTTTTTTTTTTTTTTTTTTTTTTTTTTTTTTTTTTTTTTTTGAGACAGGGTCTCACTGTGTAGTTCAGGCAAGCCTTGAACTCGGCAATCCTCGTGTTCAAACAGGTAGCTGATTCTATGAAGCTTAAAGGAAAATGTGAAGAAAAACGTGGCCTGTGTCCTAGATATCAGTCTTATTGAAGCAAAGGCTACTAACCTTGCCTTCAAAATATTTAGAAAGATAAAATTGTATATAAGGTCAATTGTCCCCAACTACTTTTTAAAAAAGATGGTTCAATTTAAAATGCCTAAAGAAGAATGCAATAGTATAGTCCTAATATTTTTGTTGGCTCATTATAGAAACAAATATTGAAATTTGCAGTACATTATATAAAGATGGGAGAGGAAAATGATAAGATTAATTGCTGAGACAAGTGGATAACTTGTTCCAATAAGCCTGTTGAAAGTATTTTATGTTAGGATTTATTTTCTTCTGTTAGACATCATAGGTTTCAGGTACCTTATTTCTCTAAAATATTACATTAACTGTAACTTTTTTTTTTTTGAGATAGGGTCTCTCTTTTGTAGTTCAGGCTGGCCCTGAGCTTACTATGTAGCCCAGGCAAGCCTCGAACTCAGCAATCCTCCTGTCTCTGCCTCCCAAGTGCTGGGCTGACAGGCTTGAGCCACCAGGCCTGGCAGATTAACTGTAACTTTTAAATGTAGAGTTCTTTTCTTCACTGGCAGATTCTTCAGCTATTGAGTGGACTAAAACAGGATCCTGAGGGGATAATGTTTTCTGGGCAACAAAACTATGTTTTTTCAGACACCTGGGACTTTCACTGTATTGTGGAGCAAAGTAAATTAAATATAAATGTTTAAAATAAATAAGTAGAGTATTGAAAACTAGTAAATTGTATGAGAGAAAATAGAAGTGATCTAAGAAAACAGAGCAGGAAGATGAATTTAAAGTGGCTTTTCTGAGACAATGAAAGTTGAATTGAGAGTAAATGAGCTATTAGACTAACAATGGAATAAATGACAAACAGCAAAGAAAATGAAAAAGTTATGTGTCCCTAATACAGAAAACTATTGGTCTATTAAGGAATTGAAAGAATGCATTGAAGCTACATTTTGAGTAAGATCAATTGATTGAGCTAAAATTTCAGGCAGGACTTTCACAACTCAGAATGTTTATAGTAATTAAGGTTGTCATATTAAAGTCAAAGTAAATTCAGAAATCCTTACAATATTGAAGTAAAGGCAAATATATGATCCTTTCATTCCTAAAATGATTGAGCTCCCGGATGGAAATTGCACTGAAGGTGAGAAAAAGAAGAGTAGACATTGAAATTATTTCTGTGATAATTTAGGAAAGATATGGTTTTTGTCACTGAGCAGAAAACAGTAATGGAAAAATGTGCAGATTTTAGGTGCATTCATTCTTCCAAAGTCTATATGCAGATTATAAAGTATTGCTAAATATATAATAAAATTCATATATTTTAATTCTAAAGGTTGGTTAAAATAATGTTTTTTTCTTGTTCCTAAATTTACATATAATTTTCATTTGCTTTATTGCATTAATCTTTTTTAATAAAGTTACTGACTCTGAAAAATTTGTGCTTTGTTCATTAAAAGGAGTACAAATTATTGAATCCTTCATCATAGAGTATAAAATTAAATGTATATGTTCTATGGGTGCCTTTAATCAGAAAAAAAAGTTACTCCTATACGTTACAACTTGAATTGTTTTCAAATGCCTTTACTACATCTATTGAAAAGTTAACATTTTATCCTTCATTTCATTTATTTTTGACATACATTGATTGATTTGTAAATGTTGTATCTAATTTGCATTCCTGTATAAATTGCACTTGAATATAATTTGACGTACATAATATATATAACTGCATTTGAGTGTCAGAACTTGGCTAAGGATTCTTGCTCTCAATATTCATGAGGAAAATTGAACTATAGTAGGGATTTTTTTCTCATCAGAATATATTCCTTTCCAACTTTATTATCAGGGAATTACATTATAATACAGATTGTGTTTTGCTTTATCATCTAAAATTCCTGAGACCAAAAAATTTTGATCTGAAGACTTTTGGCGATTTTAGAATATGTGCATATCATAATGAGATGTATTGGGAATAAGGAGGAAGTCATTTTATGTTTCAAAACCACCTTATATTCATACTGGGAAGGTGTTCTACATAAATTTTTGGTGTCCCCGTATTTTAATGTTGGTTTGTCAAGTGAACTGGGGTTTGAAATTCACTGGCTGCACTGTCGTGTTACTCCACAACATGTTTTAAATTTTGGAGCACATTGTATTTTGAATTTGCAGATTAGACACAAACTCTAGCTGATTTTAAAAGTTTTTCAGTGGTTTATGTTATTTATTTATTTATTTATTCATTCATTCATTCATTGGAAGTACTGGGTATCAAATTCAGGGCCTTATGCTTACAAGTAAGTGTGGTTCCCCTTAAGCTACATCCCTGGCAAGGGTTTTCTTTTGTTTTTAAAATTGAGATAAAGGAAGTATTAATAAGCACTCAGGAAGCATATCTAAAATATACCGTGTCTCAGGTTTTCTTAATAAAAGATGGAACATTGCAGCTAAAAATGTAAATAAAATATACGTATATTGCCATTGTATCTGCAGAATTCTTTTATTGTCATTTGTCTATTTCTAAGGAAAAATAATAGACTTTAATTCACATTGCACTTGCATAACATACCTTAATTATTTTATTTATTTTACTGTATGATTGAAAGTATTCTGTGCAATCCTGGAACTGTTCTAGGGCTCATAGTTAGCTTTTTATACTCTGTTGAACACAACCAATCTTACAATACCTTGCATAAGACATGCTTCATCTGTGGCCAGGAGAGATTAATATAAAAAACCCTAATAATCATGCTATAATAAGGAGAGAGACACAAATATTGCTCAAACTACAGAATAACTAAGTGCTTCTTTATTCTGACTTATGTTGGGAGTCTTAATAGTAATGTTTAGCCTTGACTGTCAACTTGATTGCTTGAAGAGACATATGCCTAGGAGATTAGTAAAGCACTCTCCTGAATCCGTGCAAGTATCTTTGTGGGTATGATTCTAAAGATGATCAGCATGTGGGTCACTAAACTGAGGGGAAAAGACCTGCCCTGAATGTGTTTAACACTGTGAAACAGGCCTGCAACCCAGATGAAATAAAAATAAAAGAAGGAAAAAGCCAGGTAGTAACTTGCAAGCTGAATTCTGCTTCAGTGGGTGTGTGTTTGTTGAGCCCCTTAGCTGTGGGCAACAAACTCCAGGTTTTTCAGCCTTTTTCTACTAGTGGTTCCTGCATCATTACTGGAAACCTCTGCAGTAGGCTCCGGCCTCCTGCTCAGTGTATGACTCAAGCCTGAAGTGGGGATGGGGGCTGCCACGATACAGAACTAAGAGAGACAAAGGCAGAGTGCCACAACAGCCAGTGCAAAACACGCTGCCCAGTGAAGTGTGCACAGTTAAGCTGTTTCTATGGAAATTAATGGAAAGAGGCTCTTACAGGAAAAGGAAAAAAAAAACATTTTAGAATTAGGAACAGAATAGACAAAGTCTATGGTTGTAATTAGAATATTGTCCTCCTAGTAAGAAAGTTTCAGTTGTGGGAATGGAATTTGGGTGTGAGTTATTTTGACCTTGACAAGCAGACTTTATCCAGGGTCTTTTCTCCAAACAAGCCGATTGTGCATTCACTGTCTGCACTACATAGAGCCTGCTTCAAGCATCATTCCATATTGCACTCCCCTGTACTTTCAATAAAAATTCATATCTGCAATTTTCCAGAAGTTTTTCAGGTCTTTGATTATGGACTGAGTGTGTGTCTGCGTTTTTCTGAATCTTTCCTTTTTTTGTCCTGAGCAGATACTGGGTGCAGATACAGATAATCATGGTGGGATTACCCAGCCTTTGATAGATCAATCCAGTGAAATTGCTTTTACAATTAAATGCATTTGTGTATATTTATTCTGTTCCTCCTGAGGTCTAGAACAAGTACATTAATAATGTACTGCCTTTGCCTCACTCACTCCACAAATGAGATTTATTAAATTACAAATACATAAAATGCCTCTGTATCCTGACAGCATGCATTATTGAGCAAAGCCTTTGTTCCTTGAACTTTCTTCAAAATTACCTGGGACAATCATAAATCTTTTAGCCTTTTCTAACCTTCTCGTGCTGTGATGTTTTGCAGTTCTCCATGTTGTGTTCTTTATTGTGATGATTGAAACTCAATTTTGTCAACTGCAGACATTTCTGCTAGTATTTGAGTTCAGAGCATTGACAAAACCAATTAAAGTTTAAGCAGAAGTGGAACTTCCATTAACTCTAAACAGAACATTCTATGATTTATATAATTTGCTTTAATAATCCCTCTAGCTTCAACACCAAATTCGTGTTACTATGGTAGCATTATGTTACATTTGAAAGATAAAGGAGGCTAACAATATCTCTCTGATGTTATGTGAGCTCATAGCAAGATGATTCTCCTACATTTATTCCTGAATACATTTAGAAAGTTTCATCAGTATTGTTGAACATATAAAAATTAATATTTAGCTGTGCTTACTTTATTTACTCCTGAAAGATTAATATCATCAGAAGATACACTACCATTGATTTTTCAGTACCTGTTACAAATTAATGAGTCCTTGAATATATAAATATGTCCAGTACACTATAAATAGCAGGTTGGAATATTCAGAAGATCTCATTTGCAGTAAGTTAGGGTTATTAAAAATTCTCAGCTAACCTGAATAAGACTACATTAGAAGCAGATTTAGACACTAGTATTAAAATTTCCATTGCCCTGATATATATTTAAAATTTCATCAGATTATGGTCATAAAAAAAGGATCACATATGTAGCCAAAGGAGCCTGATAACCTGATTAATAGATCAATATATTACATTCAGAAAATCCTGATTTTTATGTTAATCAAGCTTATATTTGCATATTTTTGCATTATGAAAATATTTGGATATTTTGAATACCATTATACTCTTCCCAATGTTGAAAATTTGTAGATATTTTGCTAATAGCTCACTTTCATTTATTAAGTTAAGAGTGTAATTTAATACTCTAATCATCTAATGTTGATTTTTTTTTCTTTATTTGTTGAGACAGGGTCTCGCTTTGTAGTTCAGGCTGGTCCTGTGCTCACTATATAGCCCAGGCAAGCTTCTAACTCAACAATCCTCCTGCCTCTGCCTCCTGAGTGCTGGGATTACAAACTTGAACCACCATGCCTGTCATTGTGGTATGTGGTATGTGGTATGTGATATGTGGTACTGTTTGCTGGTAGGCATGAGTCATAACACCCAGTTTGTGGTTACTGAGGATCAAACCAGGGACCTTGCACTTGCTAGTCAGGCACCAGAACCACTGAGCTAAATCTCCAGCCCTAATGTTGAATTTTTAATGTACTGAATCCTTTTATTTGTTTTGAACATAATGTCTTTACATTTGAAAACAAGACTTTTTTAACCTTCACTTACAAAAATAATACGACCATTGTTGTACTTTATCTTAATCAGCCAACTAAGATTATGATATACTTGTCAGTCTTTTTATGCACATTTATTTTCATAATTCCAATTATTATTTCATCAAATTATATCTTAATAATTAATAATGTCTTCAACTTTTGTAGTACAATTATTCATGAGCATTACATGTAGTTGTCTACTAATGAGACATAAAGTGCACATTCATTTACTCTGAATGATACCATAAGTTTTATATCATTAAATCTATTAATTGGGGATGAGAACTCTATTGGAAAATGGCCTGAATGTCATGCATACTTTATTCTGTCTAAAAAGTCTTTGGGCTTTTTTCCATGTTTTAAAACCATGTGTTTTTAAACCCTAAGACTTAAATAAGGGTGGGGGATTAATTCATGTGGTGAAGGAAATTTCAAGGGAGACTATCCTTCAGGTTATTGCATGATTGCTGATGGCACCTTTGGGCCAGATATATAGAAGAATCATGGTCAACAAGTGGGGCTTAAAGATTTGAAAATGTGTCAAATTCATCAGAAAGGAAGCGTGTGGATGTGGGGTAAAGGGAACTATGGTTTCCAAAATCATTAGTGCCATTAAAAAGAAGCAAAATATTCTGCATCAAAACATCAGCAAAAATGGTTTGAGAGCTTCTCCAGTATGGGCAGATCCATACATAGCAGGGACAGTGGTATGAAAAGGTGAATTCCCTTGAACAGTTCGCTTTTAGAATAGAGTCCCAGGCCCTCCTGCTCATTCGGGGCTTTCGAGAGAGGTGTTTCCTCAAGTTCAGCCATCCAGGTGCTCAAAGCCCACCACGGCAGTACTGTAAGTTGGACTAGCTATTGCTTTGAGTTGTGAGCAAATCTTGGTGTTATCTACCCAGTTCTTACCCAGATTTCAGAAGCCCTGTGAGGTGTTAAAATGAGTGACAGAGTCTCAGTCCCTGCTAGGAACCCCTACAGCGATCACGAGTGAGGCTATGATAGTGAAGCTGAGTATACTTTGGCGAACTTAAGAAGTTGGAGAGGTCAGGAATGTCACATATCTGTTACAGAAAACCCGAGGTACAAGTGGAGCCAGCCCAAGGAAGAGACTCCATGGTCAGCAGGGTCATAGAGACAGGTCACTTTTTGGGGTTTCCATTTTACCACAGCCTGCTCGAGACACTAGATGTGGATTATTGGGTTAATGTTCTCCTTACTGTGTTTCAGTATTAGTTTTGGCTTTTTCCTTTCTAGTCTCCTATTTCTTCCTATGGAATCCAAAGATTTACTTGGTATATTTATATTTTTAACTTTTGCAATTGTTTTACTTTTATAGCACCTCACAACTAAAAATTTAACTTGAGTCTCAAAGGATATTTTGTTCTTGGACTTTTCAACACTATGAAAAGTGTTAAGATTTTGACAGTTTAGAAATAGACTAAGTGTATTTTAATAATGAAAGAGGTTTGTGCCTTTTAGAGATGGGGAACTAAGTAAATATGGGAAAATCAGTCATGAACACTAAAATATTAGCTTCTTATTCTTAGTAGTATATATATTTGTAGGTGAAAAATCATTTATGAACACTGAAAATATCCACTCTGTGCTTATTGGTATATAAATTTATACAAGAATGATCATAGAGCTAGTGAGTTACATTCTAATAGTTTTCATTTCCTATTTGAGATGGGACACACAGATACTCTGATGAGGGAAGTTAGTAGAGTTAAGTTACAAAAATAATGAAAGTTAGCTTTCAAGATTGCTGGAGAAGACTTTGACATGGAGGGAATAGACAGTTTGATAGGAAAGTTAAAGTAACAAAAATGATCAGAATTTGTATGAAGTTGAATGCACAGAATGATAGCATTCTTTTTTTTTTCTTTTTTTGCTTTTTGAGACAGGGTCTCGCTTTGTAGTTCAGGCTGGCCCTGAGCTCACTATGGTGCCCAGGCAAGCCGCCACGAACTCAGCAATCCTCCTGTCTCTGCCTCCCGAGTTCTGGGATTACAGGCATGAGCCACCACGTCCAGCATTGCGGTATGCGGTGTTGATTGTTGGTGGGCGTGTTTCCACGCCCAGCATTATATGTGGTTACCGGGGATCGAACTCAGGACCTTGCAATTGCGAGGCAGGCGCCGGAACGACTGAGCTAACCCTCAGGCCCGAATGATAGCATTATTAATCTGCACCTATCTGTTGGGTTAAAAATTTCAAAAAAATTTACATGTATTATTATCCTATTTGTATGGTATGCAATTCTTTGGATAAGCCATGAAATAATTCAATGGTATGTAATGAGTGGTCATGGTATGAGTGAATTTGCTGCCATCAGCACCAAAAAAATAAGAATCAAGATACATCATGTACAAGTATAAATTCTCGATGATGAATGTGATCACAATGTATTCCTAAAATGTACCAATAAACTCAATTAAAAATAAAAGTTTTTTCATCCATTCATATCTGAGAAAGTGTTGTACATAAAACACCATTCCATAATCTCCACTAACTAAAAGACAACCAAAAGCCATGTAATTAATTACTTGTTTATCTACTGGCTTGGAGGATGTTGTATATTAGATCCATATATCTGAAAGGGCTAAGGAAAGTGTATAACTGAAGAGATTTAAATTTTTGCTCCTCTTTCCTTCTTCCTGTATAATGAACTTTTCCTCCACCTGTCTCACTGATACATGAAGTATACATGAAGAAAATGGCGGATCAGACTAAGGAACCCTAGAGTAGATATTGGGAAAAAAAACAAAGAATAAGTGTCAACTTCATACAGAAAAAATATGTTAATTTAGTAACAAAAAGGCACTAAGGACTGTAAGAAATTATCAACTTGCTTTTTACAGAGTTTTACTTTTAATTTGAGAGACTTATACAATTATTTTATTTTCCTCTGCTATTTTTGCAAGTTTTAAATTATTTCTTCAACATTCTCTCTGTGAAATGATACTTGCAGTACACCAGCCTGTGTGGACTCAGTTTGAACATTTCACCAGCTCTCTTTCTTGCTTCCAGAAGAAGTCGTAACTTTGTCATTTTAAGATGCAATATCATTTAAAAACTTCTGAAGACATATAATTTAATGTGAACATTATTATTCAAAGGTGCTAAAAGTGATTAATGTGAAAAGTGTGTATTAAAACTTTTAAATAGCTAAAACAAAAGCATTTACTTTCTTCAAATTCAATAATAAGCTATTGAGGTAAATGCTAGTTTATCGACACACAAATGAACTCAAAGAAAAATGCACTGGCCACACAGAAAATTGCTTTATCTTACACAAGACACAATCCTGTCTTAGACCTTTTCTTTATCTAGTAAAATAATGTAAGATATTTTATTCAGGCTCTCAAATTTTACTCGGTATGTGGAAATTTCCATTTTACCAGAAAAAGTTTACATTTGTGTGTGCTGATGCCTGATGTGCTTTGCAAAGATGGCCTGGGCCTGTACCTTACAGAGCAGTGCTGCCAGCCAAGTGTTTGATGGAATTACCTGCTCTTGGAGTCAGTAATGGGATAATATGTCCGCATCTTACATCCCGATGTAATAGGACTTGAAGTGATGCTATCAAGGCCCGATATGGTTTGATTTTCTTTCCGTTATTGTTGTTTGTCTTTCCCTTGGCAAATAAGAGATCATTTAATTAAAGGAGCAATCACATTACTATGTGTAATGAGACTATTTATAAAAAGTTCATGTGGTTTCAGAAGAGCTATTATGGCTTACACTACAAGTCACTCTGAAGCAAGTAAATGACATAAATAGAAACAAGGAAAATTTCTAGTTAACATGCCTTTTGAAAATGATGACATCAGTGCATTGAATCTCTAGATCCTATTAGTGTAATTCTCACAAGGAAAAAGTCATAAGGTGAAATTAATTTTTTGAAAAAGAAAGTAAGAGAAAGAATACTTCTCTAACACAACTTATACCACTGAGAATCTCTATGATTAATATCTTAATTACTGCTTATGTTATGAGAATTCAATGATGTGTGAAGGCAATATTAACTTTAACAGATGAGATGCAAAAATCAATTTCATTGTCACATGGGGCTCACTATTATCAGCATGTTGATATGCTGCATTTACATAATGGTGCCTTTAAGCAAAACCACCTTTCTTATCTAACTGAATAGAGTGATTTCATTAATTTCTTAACCTCTGCTGACTTTTAAAAGATGAACATTATGTAGCAACAGAAAAAGTTGACAAATATCTGCTTGTGATTTCTTTAAGCAGAACAGCAGTAATCAAAACAATTTAATTCCTGTCTTGCATTGATTCCCTTACATAACATATGCACTGCATCCTGTCAAGTGGAGGGGAAAGAAAAGTGAGTGACTTAATATGGTTGCTGAATTAGGAAAGTTCATAGTTTGTTGTAAGAAAGGTAGAAATTTTAAGAAGTTTTTGAAGTTACCTCATTATATTTATGCTCTATTATGAGAAATAATGGGCCCACAAGCAAGGAGACATAAAGTAATTGGAAGAAATGGTAAGGTCTTTCTGAGGAAACAATATTTAAATGAGCCTTTTAACTTTTAATACATATCAGGAATCAAACTATAAATTATCCTACTGCTAATCTTCTACTATTCTTGCTTCTAAAAATAAAATAGAAATTAAAATACTAAGCATTTTTCTGCCTGTTTAAAGGAAGAGATATAATTTTCCCTTCCCTTAAACACTTCTTTTGCATACCTATAATTGTAAATGCTTCATTACACCTTTTAGGTAGAGGTAAGTATTTTTATAGACAGGCTTTATGGAACATACAACCCTGAAGTGTCATTCCCAATGGCCCGAGAGCCATTATGTCAAAACATAGGCTTGCATGAAAAAGAGAGTCTCTAAACCTCACTTTTTTGGGTAGAGAAAGGGCCTGACTTCCATCCATGGTGGCTCAAGCTTGAACACACACCAATGTAGAAAAATATGGCTCTTATCTGTTTAGCCACTTTACAGATAAATTGCTATGTACTAACCTCTGTCAATGTTAGGGGTAAATCATTGAATAAATAGATCATGGAACACCTGCTCTCATAAAATTTTAATTCTAGCTATAGTAACATTTGGCCAAAAGTCCAAAGCACTGATTAGGGTTCTCTAAAGGAACAAAAATCAACAGAAATACACACAAAGGACCCAGGAGCTTCTCAGCCCTTGGAGCTGGAACCTGCAGAGAAAGAGAAATCAAGAATACAAGACCAGCTCAAAAATGAAGGCTTCTGAGGTTGCTGAAGAGTTGCTGCTGTATCCACAAGGAAATGTAGAAAAAGGTCAGCTTGCTGGCTGGAGGTAGTGGCAGTAGTAAAAGATGTGGTTGATGCAGCAGAATGAAACTTTCCAAAATGCAGGCAGATCTTTTCCACTCCATTCAGGCTGCAGGATTATTGGATGGAGCCGCCCACAATCAGTGTAGATCTTCTCCTTCGGTTTGCTGGTCTGCACTCCAGTGACCTCTGGAAACAGCGAAAGACCTACCCAAGAGTGTGTAGTACCAATCTGCTAGCCATTTTTTTTTTTTTTTGAGACAGGGTCTCGCTTTGTAGTTCAGGCTGGCTCTGAGCTCACTATTAGCCCAGGCAAGCCTCAAACTCAGCAATCCTCCTGCCTCTGCCTCCCGAGTTCTGGGCTGACAGGCATGAGCCACCACGCCCGGCTCTGCTAGCCATTTCTTAATCCAGCTATTTGACAGTCACTATTAGTGGTCACATCAGTAATTTTAAATGTTACTTACTTGATATGCAAAATAAGTAAAATTCATAAACTGCCAAATCTTGTGAATAATAGATTCTAAACTTAGTACAAGTTCATAACATTAAAGTATTTATGTTTTCTAACAGCTCTATGATAGTACACATGCAGAACATAAATATACACACCAATTTGTGCCATATTTTAAATGTGTATATAAAGCATGTCAAAACAAGTATAAATGAAATATACATTCACACAGATAATGTTTCTTTTCTTTCTTTTTTAATTTTATATACATATATATATGTTTGATTCCCATATATATATATATATATATATATATATATATATATGAATCAAACTCATACAGGCACCAGAATCACTGAGCTAAGTCCACAGCCCCCACATAGGTAATCTGTGTTCTAGGAACTAGTTGTCTTTATATGTAATAAGAAGAAAATAATCAGAGGACAAAATAGTATTTCAAGTTTTTTAATGATTCACACATTTAAGAAGATTATGCTCAAGCTAGTGGTATACTTCAGTGACAGAGCCCTTGCTTGGCATGTGTGAGGCCTTGGGCTCAATTCTCAACATGGCAAAAACCAGATCATTGTAGACCACAGTTTTACTATTAACAAAATATATATGAAGCCAGAAGTAATAAACATGCCACATCTAGATCTCAGAACATATTTTTTTTTACCTTTCTTTATCTCTTTTGAGTAGAGGTCATGCCTAAGAATAATCATACCTCGTGTCTTGAGCCACTGTATGTAAACATATTCCTGATGCTATTGCTAACCTCACCCTGGGTGGTCCATTTCAGTTATGTTCAATTGGGTTGAAAGGAACAGAAATTCTCCGACATAGAAAATCACTGTGTTGATACACCAGAGAAGTGAGCCAGCATATGGATGGATTATCAGTTCGACAATGCCCCTTTTAGACTTGAAAGGCCAAGGAGAGTTTGGAGTGTGATCCAATTATCTCAACATGGGCAGTCTTCTATAGCCCTGTAGTCTGCAGTGGGTAAAACTCTTACTGTTTGTCTAACAGGCTTGGATCCCAGTGGACGAAAGAGAAACCATCTGGTTTTAAGACATTAGCTCCTGGGCAGGTGACCCAATGACGAGGGGAGTATCCACAAGTATCTCAGAGACCCAGTTACTTTTAACCCCCTGGTGAAACTCTTTCGCTGTTTTAATAACAATACAGCCAAACTGGTGTGTGCCAGCTCAATGATATCCCTATATAAAGAGCTTTGTTTTCTTTTAGGGTTCCTTTTTCCTGTTTCTTTTCTTCCTTTGTCTAAATCTGATAACACTTCCAGCCGCTTCTCACTTCCCTTTCCTCACTGTGCTTTATAATATTCTTGATTCTGCTCTTAGCCTCATACTCATGATAGTACTATGCAAAACTTCCATTATTCTTAGACTCTATGGCTTTTTGCTATGCCCTTTGTTTACTTTTCTATGAAATTTTAGCCCATGTTTCCCGAAGAAGAAAGTTAGAACAGCCTAATTAATCACAAGATGGAGGGTGTTCATATGGAGTATGTATTTGCCAAGAGATTCATGTTGCTTTGGTTAGGTGTGATGTCTCTCCCTTGTCTGTTCAAGTCTAATCCCCTCATCAGCCATGTGAGGATTGGATTAGTTAGCTATCCAACACTGTAACAAAATACCTAAATAATCAATGTAGAAAAAGAACGTTTCTGACAATAAGCGTTTCCTTTGGATTTGTTCTTCCATGTACCATGGAAATGAAAAGTGCTACAAATATGGCCTGTCGTCATGTTTTTTAGTGCTGGATACCATCCTGGTACTTCTCAGTGTAGGTGTTGGCTACAGACATGCCCAGCACAACCACGTTCAGCTTCTGTGGTCCAAATTCATATACCTCTGACTCTTGAGTAAGTTTGGGTTACATTTGCATGGTCATAAGTACTGTAGTTGTTTTTGTGGATCTTAGAGCAGCCAGCATGCAATCCAAAGCAAAGCAAACAATAAATCCCAAATGGAAGACAAAGAGGAGGGAAGGGAAAGAGGGGGGAGAGAGAGGGAGAGGGAGAGAAAGACAGACAGAGATTGGCTCAGATTTTTGAAAGATTCATATTATGCTGATTTAGCCTCATGGCTTTTGGACCAGTGGAAAGCCACACATCAGGGTGGAGAGCACCCAGTGAAGTGAAACTCCTCAACTCATTGGAACAGGGAAGCAGAGAAAAGCTGGAAGTGCTGAGATAACACAATCCCCTCTGGAGACGCACCCCAGCAATCTAACCAATCTACCCCAATGACCTTGTAAAGATTGCACCATTTCCCAACGGTTTCCCAGGCTGGCAAATAGGCCTTTAACACGTGGAACTTCTGGGGACACTAAGTAAGGATGCATGACTTAAAGCACAGATTTCATGGGTAAATAACACTAGTTGCTAGGCCTATTAGCAGGGGCTGAACATACCAGGCATTGTGAGTATCAAAGGTCTCTCTTCAGGTCAAGCCTTTTTCTTATGTGGTTACAATAGTATTTATTTATCTTATGTGTCATTTATTTATCTTATGTGGTTACAATATTATTTATTCTATTTTCCTTGTGAGATATTAGATAGTAAAATGATGAATGTGCCAAGGTTTAAGCAAAAGGCACTTCATTAAATAGTCTTTAATTTACTATTTTCTTAAATTACACCTGAAACTATGCTTGGGCAGAAATAACTCTATAAAAAAGAAAAAAATTGAGAATGTCACTTTCAACATGCTAAATTGAAATTCTGTTACTCATTTTTACATTAACTACTCACTTGGGAAAAAACTGAAATAATATGAATTACTGTGAATATGACACACCATTTTTGCTTTTATACAGTAGAGCCAGATTCATCTTTGTCTATGGTACCCAACATTACTGGAAAGGTAACAGATAAGAAGACATTAAGACAAACATCAGGGCTGGAGGGTTAGCTCAGTGGTTCTGGCGTCTGCCTCGCAAGC
>PVIC010045465.1:0-14575 GCA_004025085.1 Thryonomys swinderianus
CTGAGCTCACTATGTAGCCCAGGCAAGCCTCGAATTCAGCAATCCTCCTGCCTCTGCCTCCCGAGTGCTGGAGTGCTGGGATTACAGACCTGAGCCACCTCACTCAGCTACTTTGTTTCTCTTATTTGAGAAACCCAGAGTAAAAATAAAGAGCAAATAGAAGACAGACTATAGAAGGAAAGAAATCGCTCTCAAAAGGGAAAGGGACTGGGCAAGAGATTTAGCTCAGTGGTTCCAGTGCCTGCCTAGCAAGCACAAGGTCCCTGGTTTGATCCCAGTAACCACATACAAGTGTGGTGACTCACGCCCACCAGCAATCAGTACCACACACCACAGCGCTGGGCAGGCATGGTGGCTCACACCTGTAAACCCAGCACTTAGGAAGCACAGGCAGGCTGCAGTAAAGCAAGACTTGTCTCAAAATGGGGGGGACTAAGATACTGGGGGACAATGGATGAAAAGAGGAATTAAGGTTTGTTAAGTACAGGTACCAGCCCCACACAGGGCACATAAACATCATGTACCACACAGAGGCACTAATAAACTAACAAAAATGCTATAAAATTAGAAACAAAGAAAACTATATACCTAATGACAATAAAAATAAATATTAAAATGCTTTCATGATGGAAGGGTATAGTTTGGCTCAGTGGTAGAGCTTGTCTAGCGTATGTGATAGCCTGGGCTCAATTCCAACAATGAGAAAAAATGCTTACAATATGTTTTTACAACACTGTCATTTGTACTTAACACCTTATTTCATATTTCCTCGGTTTACTATGTTATTGGTGGTTCCATTTCTTAGTTTCACTCTTCTGCATTTCCAGTTTTACACATACACAAAGTTTTTTAAAGAGAGTAACTTCCGCAGGCCAACTTTCATCTACATCCAAAACATATCCATTGAGGCTCCTTTAGAGAACAGCATGACCCCTCGACTCTTCCGTATCACAATGGCTTGGGGAGCACACCACGCACACTCCCGAAGACTCACCCGCTCTCAGACAGATACTCTCATAATGCAAAGGCCCTGGGCTAGAAAAGGACTAGAAGCTCTTCTATTTGAGAGAAGTCAGAATTTGGGAAAAAGGTTTTTCTTCAACTTAATTCTTATTAATACTATGAAAATATTACTTGCAGAGCAAATAGAAAAAAGAAAAACCTTCCCACAAGACTCTCAATTTCAATGTTCTTTCTACTCTTTCGCGACCACTAAAGTGACAGGTCCACACACCTCTTCCTTAGTCAAATGCTGTTCTCTCATTACATCCATGTAAGTCCGAGCATTCATTTTAGGGTCAGGGGTCTTCCCTCCTGCAGAAAAGAACAGCAACAGGACAAGAGCGCAATAAATAAGGGGAAATTAGGTTCAACTGACTTCTCTGCCCTCCTCTCTAATATTATGTTATTTGATAATCATTTAATTTATTTTTGATAGAAAACTTTAATAATTATACATCTTACTTTTATTGAGTTTGCTGATCAATTTAACCTGTTTGAACACAAACATATCTACAGCAGTTTAAAACAAATACTTTAATGCATATAAAAGCAAAATGACAGCACAGCTTAGAGTCTTCAGAAGTGATGGGTCCTGGGTGGCTAGTCCGGAATACGTACACTTTCGTGCCTTTGTCTCCATCAGCAGTTCTGACTTCAAGCAGCAGAATAGAAGCCTAGAAAATTATCTCTTTACCATTAGTAACACTTTGGAAAGATATTTATATGCAAAACATTACCTGTTGCAAGCTGTTAAAATCCTGACTACAAATAACTATGACTAGGTAAGTTCTCCCATGTTCTAAAACAGTTGTACTTTAGAAAATCTCATTTTTAAAAACATACCTATAATCATAGTCTGATGTCACGTTACTAAAAAAGGGCTTCATGCTTTTTATTTTAAAGAATTGTTGACCCAAAAACATACTCTTATTTCTTAGAAAGTATAAATTATATTTGGAAGCATATAACTTTTAATATATTACTTCTACATTATTATGATGAAAACAGAAGAAAAGTGGTGTACAAAGAGATGTTGTTAGTCTCTTGGTTAAAGTTTTAGTATTTGCATTGCAAACTTCAAAATATCTTAAAGAAGCCCAAAGAGTATATAACAAGATTCACAAAGGCACATTATGCTTAGAATGTGATAATTAGCTATACAAGTAGTATAGCATTGAAACTCAGGAAAAAAATCATAAAACTTTTAAGACATTTCCTATGCTGACGACCATGCCCAATTGGCAGTGTCATTCTTTCTGACACTAGCTCTGCTAAGACTTCCTTTGGGATACTTTTTCACCATAATCTAGAGAGGATGTGTTGAGCTGCACCCTTAAGAATGCAGACAGGACTGGCATATAGCAGTACTGCTGTAGGAAAGAAATTAAGGACAGTTAGTATGGGCCTGTGAATTCTGACATACACGTTTAAATCAATTACAATTATGCAAGTAAAAAAAAGAATATCCCTACTAATTCATGCAGGCTGAAAGTCTAGCTCATAAACCTGCAGCAGAATCTAGCTCTAAGAAACAGGCACCTCACTCTGACTGTGAAGCTCACTCACCTGAGGAAGCTTCCATCAGCCTCACTATGCCCCTGGTGCTGACTTGCACTCTACAATTAGCAAAACAGACTTCAACTGAGAATAGCAAAGTCTTTGGACACACTTTTAACTTAAAGTATGCTCAGAGCACAGGAGGTGCACTTGTAAGTGACATTTAGAACAATATGGGGAGAGCTCTAATGTGAGAAATAGTTTCTCCAAAGTAACACTCCTAAAACTCTAGATTTTGGAATGAAAACTTTCAATAACTTGAAAGTATTTTGAGCAGAAAAGCACATTTCTTCAACGTATAGAAAGAGTACCCAAAACAAAAGTAAAAGAAAACCTTTAACCCTTTGCGTTTCTATGGCATTGGCTCATTAGTTTCTTGTCCTTCTACCTGGAAAGAAAACTTGCATTATAAAGATGAAGAATATGGCATCTGTGACTTCAACCAAATCTCTACAAATCTCTAATAAGGGGGACTTTAAAAAGAAAAGCAAATCCATAAGCATGCCAAAAAAAATCAAAGGGCTAAAGACAATACAAATAAATTCTGAACACATATAGAAAAGCTGGAAAAAATTACCATCTGCAAAAGGATCAAGACGCTCCGGGGAAATGATCATGGTCCGCCTGTGCTTTTTGTACTCATCTTCCCGGTCTGCGATCTTCGGAGGCCGGTGCTCAGCAAATGGGTCATACTGCAAACAGGCACATCTCATTTAGTGAACAGGTCATTAGAAAACCAGGCAGAGCTCTTGAACCAAACTCAGCCCACTGGGGAAACCTGCACCGCGGTTCACACCAGCCTACTACTAGGCCACACACTGGGATTGTCTTATGGATCAATGTTCATGGGAAAGAATAAGGCATACAGGGCTGGGGATTTAGCTCAGTGGTTCTGGCATCTGCCTGGCAAGGGCAAGGTCCTGAGTTCAATCCCCGGTAACCACATACAACAATCATGGGCATGGTGACCCACACCCACCAGCAATCAATACCACACACACCACAATGCTGGGTGTGGTGGCTCAGGCCTTCCTTAATCCCAGAACTCGGAAGGCAGAAGGACTGCTGGGTTCGAGGCTTGCCTGGGCTACAATGAGCTTACAGCCAACCTCAACTACAAAGCGAGACCTTGTCTCAAAAAAAAAAAAAAAAAAAAAAAAAAGAGGCATACAAAAAGGAGACAGTACACATTCTCAAACAGAGTAACTACTTTTACAAAATAAATTATTTCTAATTCTCCCAAAGCAATTTTTCTCAAAGCATTGCAGAAAATGGCTTCTAAAATGTATAGACATCCACGGGAGCTCAGACATTCACTGAAGATTAGAAAGCCACAGTTTATAAAAAGAAAAGGCACCTGTTCTGTTGACTGTGGAATATCATTGAGCAACGCCACCGGGGCATGGTACCCTGGCTTCTTCTGGCCAAGCAAGCTTGTTGATGATGATGAGTAGTCATCGTCATCCTGCAATGAAATCCCCCCCAAGCCACAAAAAATGTCAGCACGTAGAACTTTGCAAGAAATCTCTACTTCAAACACAGCAAATATAAACCCTTTTTTAGGGCTTTCTGCTTTGCTTCTTTTTGGAACATATATTTTTAAACAAAAATGATTTAACCATCAAACAAAGATTAACTGATCATCTGTATGCTCTGTCTAAACAAAGCAACATCACATACAGGCTGACTTTTCCAGTGTCCAAAGTGCAATGCTGGGTAGTTCTCCTGAAGATCTCACATTTCTCGTGAAACACTGAGTGCAACCCAGGCACCACTGGCTTTAGCACTAGAGCACGAGACCCCAAAGCACTAGGCCCCTAGAAATTCTACCTTTGAGACATTTCAATTCTTCTCAAGGAAAAAAAAAAAGCACTAAGTGTGAAGTAAAATGATTTAAATTAAGTTTGTTGCTAAATCAAGTAATGTTAGAAATGTCATCAACTCTGATGTTTGGGATGGTCAGATAAAACATGAAATAGGTAAAAAAAATACTTTGAGGGACGGAGGATTAGCTCAGTGGTTCCGGCGCCTGCCTTGCAAGAGCAAGGTCCTGAGTTCGATCCCCGGAAACCACATACAATGCTGGACGTGGAGACTCACGCCCACCAACAATCAATACCACATACCACATTACCACAGTGCCGGGCGTGGTGGCTCACGCCTGTAATCCCAGCACTCAGAAGGCAGAGACAGGATTGCTGAGTTCGAGGCTTGCCTGGGCTACATAGTGAGCTCAGAGCCAGCCCGAACTACAAAGCGAGACCCTATCTCAAAAAAAAAAAAAAAAAAAAGAAAGAAAGAAAAGGAATCGTCCTTCATGGTAACTAAAACATACAAAAAGCTCATAAATAGAAATACCAAGAAAAACTTCATTCATATTAAGCTATCACAGGAAACAAACAGTATCAAGTACAATTCACAGTGGCTGGGCATAATGGCATGGCTGAAGCAAGAGAAGCTCAAATTTGAGGCCAGCCTGAGCAACACAGCCAGACCCTATAACTTGTTTCTAAAAAAAGCAAATAAAAAAGATGGTAGTACACAAAGCCAGCCTGAACCACACTACAAGACCTTGTCTCAAAAAAAAAAAAAAAAAAAGATGGGGAGAAGAGAAAGGGAAAGGAAAGAACCACAGGACAGGTGACTATTCATAATCCAGCTACTTCTTACCCATCACTTTAACCAGTGACAGTGAACCTTTCAGAGCTTTCAATGATACAGACAGCCCGCTGTGGCACGTGTGCCATAGGTTTGCCCCCACTGATCTAGACCAAGCACTAAGTTTTATGCATTTATTTTATGACTTGCAGTTCTTCAGCATGATAAACTAGTCTTCAACATAGAAAGAGTCAAAACGTTGTACTGCCAGGGCAGCTTCTGAACCTTAAAAAGGAAGGACACTTCATGGTTTCATCTTCTGAAAGATCTCCCCAACCTAAAACAAAATACTCTTTCTAGATTAAGTTAGGCAAATCAACCAGAAAAGTCCTGTTTTCTCCTTTCTCTATTAAGGAGATGGAGGGAGAGAGAGGGGAGAAAGAAAAGCAAAGAGAAACAAAACTAAGCTAAGATTGCCTACATGCAATTTGTAACTTACATCTTCAAGTTCAGTGGCAGCAATTGATGTCACATAGCCAGCAAATCTGCTGTCACTTCCACCGTAAATCTCCTGGTCATAGTAACCTGTGGAATCAAGGCCCACCCCTTGCGCTTCATCAAGAGCTGCCTTCTTGCCTTGAATCTCTCGAATCTGTGCTTCAATATCTGTAAAGGAGGTAATACAAAATGTCATTTCATTACTCAATACACTGCATTCCTCTACTAGCTATTATCAAAATAATCTCTTAAGGGGGCTAGAGATTTGGCCCAGTGGTTCCAGTGCCTGCCTAGCAAGTGCAAGGTTCCCAGTTCGATCCCTAGTAACCACACACAATACTGGGTGCAGTGACTCACGCCCACTAGCAATCAGTACCACACACCACAATGCACAGCATGGTGGCTCAGGCCTGTCATCCCAACACTCGGGAGGCAGAGGAAGGAGGATTGCTGAGTTTGAGGCTTGCCTGGGCTATAGAGTGAGCTCAGGGCCAGCCTCAATTACAAAGCAATACCCTGTCTCCAAAAAAAAGATGATTTAATCTCAACAGAAAAGTAAAAGTCAATGGTATGGAGCCAGGTGGAGTACACTTATCAGTTGTCTAATTCCTTGGAAGGCTGAGGAAGGATCAGAAGGGCCCAGAATTCACAGTCTCAGCAAAACATCAAGACTTCACCTCAAAACAAACAGTATCCAAAGAATATTCTGACTGACCATGGTTTGCAGCAGCTCTACTACAGACTCTGTGACAGGGTAGAAGGCCAGCTCAGCGCTGTGTCCCTACACCCTCCCTTGGGTGAGGTCTTGGTCAGGGTGAACAGCACTCTGAACAGCACAGAACAGAACATGAAATTCAGAGCTGCTGTGCTTTGAATTCAGTCTCTGCACAAAGGTTCATGTGTTGTTGGGCACTGTGGCACACACCTGTCCAGCACCTAGAGTTTGAGGTAGGAGGAGCCCTCCAAATTCAAGGCCACCCTGGGCAGCACAGAGAAATCAAGGTTAGCTTGAATCACATAGCCAGACCTTGTCTCAAAAAATCCAAAAAGACTGCGTGCTGGAAGCCTGGCCTCCAGTGCAGCTATGTCCAGATGGTGGAATCCTTGCGATGCTGGGGTAGTGGAAGGTAACCAAGACAGCACTGCCCTTAGACAAAGTACTGGCCACACAAAGTGGACTAATTCACCAGTCTGTCTGCTATGACATAAATACTTCTGAGGCTAAATGAATCAACTCTTGCCATATTTTATCCTCTAAGCACATCTGGTTAATGAATCAACTCTTGCAAATATTTCCCAAACCTCTTCCAGTGTCAAGTTATTTATGGCATGCTCGAATTGAATGAAGGTCCTTGCACATGCTAGGGAAGCACTCCTCCACAGTTATATCTGCACCTACTCCCATCAATTTTTAACTCCGAAAATCTTCAAAACTAAAAGGTCTCAAGAGTGCAAACAACCATATTTACAGTAGGACCAAAACATATGGTGAATGTTTATTTTTCTTAAAATTTTAGTCAGGGATTTAAGCTCAAGTGGTTCTGTACCTACCTTGGAACTACTAAAGACCCAACTTCAATCCCTGGCACCACCAAAAAGAAAAAAAGGTATTCTTGGGTGGGAGGTTTAAATTCAATGACACCACGCCTGCCTCGCAGTTCCTAAGTAGGATTCCAACTGCACAGAAATTATTAGAAATCAAGAAATAGGACTACATCAAACTAAAAGGCTTCTGTACAGCAAGGGATACAATCAACAAAGTGAAGAGATAATCTACAGAATGGGAGAAAGCTTTCCTATTTACTCTTCTGATAAGGGGCAAATACCTAGAATAGATAAAAAATTCCAAAAGTTAAGACAAGATATGATGTCACTCATGGGGCTAAGGCAAGAGGATCGCAGGACCTTGAGGCCAAACCGGACTACCACTAGCATTCTAAGTTCAAGACCAGCCTAAACTACATGGCAAGACCCTGTCTCAAAAAAAAGAAAAATTGGGCCGGAGGGTTGGCTCAGTGGTTCCTGCGCCTTCCTCACAAGCGCAAGGTCCTGAGTTCAATCCCTGGTAACCACATACAATGCTGGGCGTGGAGACTCACGCCCACCAGCAATCAATGCCACATACCACAGTGCCGGGCGTGGTGGCTCACGCCTGTAATCCCAGCACTCGGGAGGCAGAGGCAGGAGGATTGCTGAGTTCGAGGCTTGCCTGGGCTACATAGCAAGCTCAGGGCCAGCCTAAACTACAAAGCAAGACCCTGTCTCAAAAAACAAACAAAAAAAAGAGTTCATAAAAATGCTGAATTAGTGATTAGATAAAATCCATATGAATCATGCCTTAGGTCCTATTAGGTCAAAATTTAAAAACACAATCTCCTTGCCCAGGGTATTCTGGGGAAGGTAGCTGTTCATAGTTAATTAACTGAGAGGAGTTCATTACTAAATTTCTACAGGCTGCACAGTTAAATGTTTATATGCAAAGCAGGTACTGTTTTCTGTCTCTGAACTAATAAAAAGTCGAAAAAGGTAATGGTTTTTAAAACATTTGTAACCAACAGAGCATTTTTACAATCATGTTATCCACAAAATGAACACATCAGATTCCACAAAACATAGCAACTTGGTTGGGAAGTAACAGAACATTAAAAGGCAGAGAAAACTCAGTAATTGTATCTTAATGAACTATATCCCAAAATACCAGACATAACACATTGGAGCATTTACAAGTAGACAGGCTTCTAGCATTACATTTACAAGTAACTTCACGTCTAAGGTTCATTTCTGAGACATGGTGACACGAACAAGGTAGAACATGAAAAATTGACAGAGCAAAGCATGATCCAACTTCTCTATATTCTGCACCCTCCTGTACATTTAAATAGTTCATAATGAAAAGGAAACTCTCCCAAGGCATGGTGGGCAAGCCTGTGATCGCAGCACTCAGGAGTCGAAAGAGCCTGAGGTCAAGGATGGTGTGAGTTCAAGGCCAGGCTGGCTTACAGAGTGCTACCTTGTCAGGAAAGGGAAGGGAAGGAGAGGAAAAGGGGAAGGGGAAAGGAAGGGAAAAAGAAAATAAAAGGAAAGAAAAAAGAGGAGCTAAGAGCTGAATTACAGAGGAGAAACAAAATGGAGGGAAGGGGAGAGACTAAGAAAAAAATGAAAAGAAGCTGGGACAAGGAGATGAGTATAATTCCACAGCAATATGGTGTTAAGCAAAAAGAGGTTCATAGGGATAAATACTTAATGTGGATTTTTCTGAATGAAAATCTCACTTCTAGTTCCCACCTCAAGCCTGTCCCCATCTTCAGTAAAACAGGGCAAGGGCTACCTACCCTCTTAGTTACTCATTCTGAAATCTTAAAAAGAAGCACAGAGGGCCGAAGACTTAGCCCAGTGGTTCCTGCACCTGCCTCACAAGCACAAGGTCCTGAGTTCCATCCTGGTAACCACACAGGATGCTGGGATGCTGGGCATGGTGACTCACGCCCACCAGCCATCAATACCACATACCACAGTGCTGGCCGTGGTTGCTCACGCCTGTAATCCCAGCAATCGGGAGGCAGAGGCAGGAGGATTGTTGAGTTCAAGGCTTGCCTGGGCTACATAATGAGCTCAGGGCCAGCCTGAACTACAAAGAGAGACCCTGTCTCAAATAAAAAAAAAAAAAATCAGAGAATCTCTACCTTCACAGTAAATTTAAAACTCCAAAGCTGAAGTGATAGTTCCTCAATTTCTGAGTCATCATAGTCTGAGTATGGCTTCAAAAAAAAAGCTGGGTATGCTGGTACATGGCTATAAGCACTTGGGAGGCTGAGGCAGGAGGATCACCAAGAGTTCAAGGTAGCCCAGGGATACATACTGACTGAGTTCAAGGACAGCTGAACTATAGTGAGACTCTGTCTCAAAAACTTTTTTTCCAGGCCAGAGACTTAGCTCAGTGGTTCCAGTCATGGACTGGCAAGTGCAAGATCATGAGTTCGATCATTGGTATAAAAATATTCCCCTGCTAGGAATATACCCAAAAGAACTTAGAAAATCACAGTGGAAAGACAGATGTACACCCTTGTTCATAGCAGCTCAGTTCGTGATAGCTTAATCAATTGGAAACTGGATAAAGATGATGTGGTGTTTTTTATAAAATGGAGTACTATTCTGCCACAAAGAATGACAAGATTGATTCATTTATGTGCAAATGGATGCACCTGGAGGACACGCTAAGGAGTGAAATCAATAGAGCACAGACAGGCAAATACCCGATCTTCTCACTGATATGAGCACCGGTAGATGCAAATGAGCTCTAGTAGTATGACAATCTTTTTAGAATGGGAAATTTCCAAAGGAAATTTGGTGTGGTGATGTAATGAGGGGAAGGAATAAATATGATTCTGAAAGAAAATAAATGAGCATGTATATAGGGGGTGGGGAGGTGTGGGTGGGGATATGGGTAAAAATGAGAATTGACTGTGTCATATATTGATACAAATTCCCCAATGTTATGTGTGATTGTGAGATGTATGCAAATTGTACCAATAAAGAATGCAATTTTAATAAATAAATAATTTTCCCAATAAATCAATTTGAGTCCAGCCTAAGCAACTTCCTGACTTAGCAAGCCCTGTTTCAAAATTTAAAAATAAGGGTTGTACCTTAGTGAGGTCCTTGGGTTCAATCCTCAAAAAAGAAACAAAAAAATTCTCAGACCAGAGATCAGAGTACCAGTTAAGTATATTAGCAGTGTCAGAGTGGTATTTATGAAAGAGTTTGCAAAAGCCAGACTAATGATGGGGTCAAGAATAGGACCCTGTCTAAGGTGGTATTCTTTATTTTATGGTAGGAGGATCACTGGTTATCATACTATTTCATACTTTTACTTCAGGAACTAAGCAATCTTGCCAGTATCAGTATATATTTGGATTTTTTTGTTTTGTTTTGGAGACAGGGTCTGGCATTGTAGTTCAGGCTGGTCTTAAACTCACTAATGTAGCCCAGGCAAACCTCGAACTCAGCAATCCTCCTACCTCTGCCTCCTGAGTGCTGGGATTACAGGCGTGAGCCACCACACCCAGCATATATATATATTTATTGCCATTATAATCATGGCTTCAAGGAATCCTTTGTGAGACTTCCCAGACTACACCTGAGGTATGATTTCAAAACCCAGACCTAGTAATTTTCTCAGTGCTCCCTGTGTGGCATTCTGACTATAGCAGGAATGGTGAGAACCCAAGAAAAAATGAAGGTGTTTCCACTGCTAGCTTCACTTTCTCTCCTCTGGGACCAAAGGCACCACCACCACCACAACAAAAGAGTCCAAGGGAAAAAACAGAGGAAGAACTTAAGGACTGAAAAGAATTAAGAAAGGGCTGGGGACTTAGCTCAGTGGCACCACACCTGCTTCACAACCACAAGGTCCTGAGCTCAATCCCTGGTTGGGAGGGAGAGACCCATCAATCAGGAGCTATGGGCTTTATTTGGAAGTTGTTTCAAGGGGGCAACAGAATGGGCAAACTTGGACGCTAACTGGTAATATTACTGTACCAGTTCAAGGTACAATAATGGTATTGCCTCATAATGTCTGTACATTTGGAAATACACCCAACACATTCATGCATGAAATGATACAGCTAGGATTTGTTTCAAATATGGGGTACAAAAGACTAGTGGACAGATTAAAAAAAAACTGACCCCTAATGGGGTTTAGGAGTAAATAATGAGGAAAGAAAAAAATTGATGGTTTAAAGAAAAGGAAATGATGCTTGTGTATATAGGGGTGGAAGGGAGGCAAGGTGGGTTGGGGGGGGTGAGAAGTTGTGTCATATACTGGTACAAATTCTCAATGCAGAGTGTAACCGTGATATGTGTGTGTACACACACACACACACACACACACACACATATATATAAAAATAAAATATACCAATAAAAAGAAAGGAAAAACTGACCCTGAATGTGTAGCTGGTCAAGGTGTAAGTACCATACATGGGGTTTTCCCTAGCCTACATACCTATATGTTTGCAGCTTTTTTTTTCTTTTGCAGTACTAGATATCAAACTCCGGCCCTTGTGTTTCCAAGGTAGGTGAGGGACCACTCAAGCTAAATCCCCAGCCCACGCTTGCAGCTTTTTAACGATGAAGTCTTGCATTTCTTTCTCAAGCATGCTATAGGCTCAGCTCATCTCTGACCCTCCTCCAGCCCCTTGAAAACAGGGCCTGAGTGACCCACCCAAAAAAGTTCCATCTTCTCTGAAAGGGAATCCTCCATAAATAGAGATTTTTTTTAGCTCCTTTACAAAATATATTTCCCCCAAAATAAAACCAGGTCTATTAATTTTTGTTCCAAAAGATACAATAGGGCTTATTTTCAGTGGAGGTCTTATTTCATCTAAAACAACCTTCATTTATTTATGTACAGCAATCTACATATATTCATTTATTCATATGCAAAAATTGCATTTACTCACATACAGCTATGTCATCTTCTGGAGCACTGTTATTATCTCCCCTAACCCCAAACTGCAACCTGACTTTCTTGTGACTCCATTTCCCACAGAACCACTAGCCCCCATCTCCAGCACGGGCAACAAAGCTCTCCTTAAATGAGCATTTCCATCTGCATAGTCTGCCCAAAGTGCACTGGCAACACTGCTGCCGGCAACATTACCCATGGATTCTTCACCCAAGTCCTGACTTCTTGACTGGGCTTCAAAAAGTTTCCATTAGATTGAAGACTTATGAGGCAAGAGTGCCAACAAAAATGAATGAGAGTAAAGAATGATGGCCCAGGAAATTTAGTTCAGTGGTTCCAGCGCCTGCCTCGCAAGCGCAAGGTCCTGGGTTCAATCCCGGTAACCACATACAATTCTGGGTGTGGTGACTCACGCCTGTCATCCCAGCACTTGGGCGGCAGAGACAGGAGGATTGCTGAGTTCAAGGCTTGCCTGGGCTACATAATGAGCTCAGGACCAGCCTGAACTACAAAAGCGAGACCCTGTCTCAAAAAAAAAAAAAAGATGGCCCACACAAAAGCCATGAAAAATTGCAAACATCAAAATTCAGAAAGTTTGTTTCACAGAAGTGCATTAAGCACATCCATTACAGCTCATGACAAATTAAATTATGAAGATTCACATAAGACACAACCACATCTGTGCCTGATCTAGTATACATATTATTCAGTTGTTTGTACTGGGATTGGTCACTGGGGAATTAGTCTCTAGGTCATCTGTTTACACAGCATTTATCTCTTGTCCAAAGGTTCTTGCTTAGATTTTTACAAATATTTAATTATAATCATTGATTTTAATGCTGATATCAACAATGTTACTTATATATATTAATATGTAAAATACATTACATATACCATATATTATATACTTATATAATGTTGTTTTATTAATATACAAATATATTAACATATTTTTTGAGACAGGGTCAAGAGACAGGGTCTAGCCTCAAACTTGCATCAATTCTCCTGCCTCAGTTTCCCAAATGCTCCATCACCATACCTATCTTAATGTTATTTTATAATTCAATAGTCTACTGTGTGCTTCAACAGGCACACCAAATGTACCCATCTGGCCGATAATACTAACTAGGACTTATTTTGAGGATAAAGCTTTTATCAAGCTTTTATCTAACAGACAAATAAGTGCTAGATCTTATTTTCAACTTAGGATTTACCTGCTGAAAACGTCAGTATCATGCAGGACCTGGGTTTGATCCTACTACCACACACACAAAGAAATTCCCTTTCTCATTTACTTCAAATTACTGCATTGCTTTTATTATCAGAAAAAAATTATTGCATTGCTTTATTATCAGAAAAAGTGAATGCTGGGCCGGAGATTTAGCTCAGTGGTTCTGCTGCCTGGTTAGCAAGCACAAGGTCCCTGGTTTGATCCCTGGTAACCACATACAATACCAGGCATGGTGGCTCACACCTGTAATCCCAGCAGATAGGAAGATTGCTGAGTTCAAGGCTTGCCTGGGCTACATAACGAGGTCAGGGCCAGCCTGAATTACAAAATGAGACCCTGTCTCAAAAAAAAAAAAAGTAGTAAATGTTAATAATGCAAACATTTTTCCTCACATAAACACATCAAACATTTGGGAACAGACATTGATATCAAAAGCACTGTGAAACTGTGTCATTTAAAAGATGGGCCCAGGTGTGGTGGCACAAGCCTGTCATCCCAGCACTTGGGAGGCTGACACAGAAGGAACACTGGGAGTTTGAGGCCTGCCTGAACTACTAATGAGACTCTTATCTCAAATAACTAAATAACGAAATCCTAAATTAAATTAAAAAAATAAAAGATGAAAAATATCTAACCTATTCAGGTGTTTTCTTTTTTAGTTTGTTTTCATTCTTTTTGTTTGTTTATTTGTTTTGAGACAGGGTCTCACTTTGTAGTTCAGGCTGGCCCTGAGCTTACTATGTAGCCCAGGCAAGCCTCAAACTCAGCAATCCTCCTGTCTCTGCCTCCCAAGTGCTGGCATTACAGGTGTGAGCCACCACACCCACCTTGTTTAGTTTTTTTCATATACTTTAACTGAATTCTTTATTTCTACATTGCACATATATATCATGGTCACAGTCAATATTGAGAATTTGTACCATCTTATGTCACAAGTTAATTCTCATTTTTACCCATTCCCCTACCCACCCTACTGCTCCACCCTTTTTTTTTTTTTTTTTTTTGCTTTTTGGAGATAGGGTCTCGCTTTGTAGTTCAGGCTGGCCCTGAGCTCACTATGTAGCCCAGGCCCTCTTTTTTTTTGAGACAGGGTCTCACTTTGTAGTTCAGGCTGGCCCTGAGCTCACTATGGTGCCCAGGCAAGCCACGACAAACTCAGCAATCCTCCTGTCTCTGCCTCCCGAGTGTTGGGATTACAGGCGTGAGCCACCATGTCCAGCATT
>PVIC010045466.1:0-14597 GCA_004025085.1 Thryonomys swinderianus
CAGAGCACCAGCCCCGTCGTGACCGAAAAGGCTACGGCACACTCAGACTGATCTCGTCTCCGCGTTGGTGTAGGGACAGCCTCACGGACGCAGCCTAAGTCACTGTAATTAGAAATGTCTGTTTCACACTCTCTTGAGGACACAGCACACTGATGAACATGTGAACAGCAGAGGACACGCGAGTTCCCCTCAGGGCGCCCACTGCTGAGCGCAAGGGGCAGGACGGGGCCCTCGGCGCTCCTGCCCGCCCATCACCCACCAGGCAGCTCCCGGTTCCAGGGCCAGGACGGGCTGCAGCACAGAAGTAAAGGCGACGCCTGTGCCAGTGGGCACGCCGTCCGGCAGGACCAGACCCAGTGCCTGCAGAGCACGGCGCCAGAGCCGGCACAGGGATGGGTCACGGCGATGAGGGGGCGGCCCTGTACCACAGGGACAGTCAGGCTTCGAGAGACTGTTAGGGCTCAGTCCGGATTCTCCCCGAAACCTCGTGGGGTCCGAGGTGCTGAATCTGGAGTGTGGGATGCTGGGATCAAGGGAGTGGGGTCACTGAAGCCCAGCGGGTGGCTGGCCTGGCACCGCCCTGTCCCAGGAGGCTGCAGGGACAGGAGGGGCAGAGAGACACGGTCAAGTCTCTCCCCTGTCGCCCTCCACACGCCACGCTGCGTCTCCCGTGCAGCCCGTTTGTCATCCCTGCCGACTGTGGACTGAAACCTCTGAACTATATGCCAAATAAATCCCTCCCCTCTCACTTCGGCATTGAGTATTTAACATCAGCAGCAAGAGAAAAGTAAATAACACAGAAAGTTGGTGCCAGAGAAGGGGTTGTTGCTGTGACGTGCCTGGCCACTGGCTCAGGAGCCTCCGGAACTGTCTTGTGGGCAGTGAGAGCCAGGAAAGGTTCGGTATGTCTGCCGGAGGAGTAGAGATGGAGCTTCTCGGCCGTTCTGCACAGGAAGTCCCAGAAAGGTCAGTAAGTGCAGAAAGTCGGTGAAGACCCGGCTCGGCCGCGGTGGCTCCTGGACTCCAGACGCCATACGCTGTGCTCGGCAGGAAGTGCGTCTGCACTGCGCTCACGTCCGGAACTTCACCTGAGACTAACATCAAGGGCAGCAGACTAACCTGCAGAAGAAGTTCCAAGCCGGTCAAACATCAAGGCGGCGGCACGGCCCGCGCTGAGGATGCTTAGATCTGTGTTGAGAATTAAGAACAAAGAGCCCGGCAGAATGACCAAAAACGTCTTGAGTTTGGCAAGAAAGGAAGCTCTAGTACGCTGCGGGCTGCAAAGATGGAGCAGAGGAGGTCTCGGCTGCTGAGAAGGGACAGAAGAATGGAAAGGGGGGTGTGAGGGCAGCGCAGGGACCAGCAGGACTCCGCGCTTCACAGTCTCAAAACCGCAACACTGAAAGACTTCTGAGAAGAGCCCCAGGGCACCGCACCCCAGGGTGGAGCAGCCTAGGGAACTTGTTCCTCGGGACTGGGCTCCGAGTGCTCATGATCCAGGCACTGAAGCCCGACACCCAAAGGGGAAGAAAGCCTGGCTGCTGTGCCAGCTGGCGACGACCTTGGCATCATCCACGTGGTGCCGGTTTTGGGTGAACGCGAGCGTTGCGGGGTCAGGAAGGCTTCCACCCAGATTGCAGAAGAAGCCCTGGAGGCCAGGCAGGAGCCCTGAGAGAGCAGCGAGTGAAGCTGTGGGTGTGAAGCCGGGGTGCAGGGGGGACCCGCAGGGCTGGAGAAGCCAGGAGCGTGGGTCCTCTGAGGAAAGTGGAAAGGGGGGAGCAGAGCCGGCCCAGGGCGGAGGGAAGGGAGCCGCGCCCACGGGTAGCATCGTGGGGCGGAGCCCAAGCCCTCGGGAGCTCACAGCTCGCAGAGAGCCTCGGGTGCTGCTCAAGGGACCACAGGGCGTCATGTTCGCCCTGCTGGATTCCGGCCTTGCCCTGGCCCTGCTCCTCTGTGTCCCCTACGGTAACTTTTGGAATGGAAACGTCTGTCCTGTGCCATTGAACGTTGGAAGTGCCTGATGTTCTTTTCGTTTGTACAGGGACTTGCAGCTAAGAGTTTCCTTCAGTCTCAGAGCAGGCTCTGGACTGGGACTTCTCGGCAGTGCCGAGACTGCCAGGACAGCAGCAGTGCGCAGAGACAGACTAAATACCTTTTGCGTGAGGAACGTGCGTGAGTCTTGGGGGGCCGGGGGCAGAATGTTGTGGCTTGTGTCTCGCTGTCTCCCCAAAGCCTCCTGCAGTCTTTTCCAAAGGCGGCTAAAGCTGGAATAGGCGACGCCACGACTAAGAGCAGCCGCTCACTTCGCTGGGTGGAGGCACTGGCTTGGCGCCCGGGAGCCCGAGCGGGAAGGAAGGCGCGGAGACCCTGCGGAAGCCCCTTGCTGCCCTTGCCGCTGGGCGTCCGCTGCTTCTCCTCTCCGGAGCCTGTGTGTCAGCCCTGCCAACCAGGGACCGGACCTCCACAGAGCTGTGAGCCCAATAGGCCCCGCCCCTTCCTCCTCTGGCGCCTGGTATTTCGTCTCAGCAACGAGAGAAAGATGCCAACACGGGGACGGAAGCATGTCTTGAAGAGGAAGATGGAAATTTCTAGCTAGAAAGAAGCAAAGGGGCCCCGTGTTCCAGAATAAGCAAGGAATTTGGAGGCGTGCGGCTCCGGGGGGTGTCGGGACGCGCCGGGAGACTGGCCTGGCTCCGCCTCGCCGGCGACGGGGAGGAAGCCCCGGTGTCGGTGTCGTCTCACTGCGGGGCAGAGCAGCCCGCTCTGGGCCTGTGTGACAGCGGCGGTGGCGCTAAAGGGACAGACAGGAGAGGAAGATCCGCCGCAAGGCCAGTCAGCGGGAGGCGAGAAGGCGGTCCGCAGAGCTGCGCGCATCTGCTCCCGCCAGGCGCCGCGCGGCCTTCCGCACGGAGCGTCTCAGGATGCCCACGGAGCCGGCCGCTGCATTCGGATGATACGGCTCGCTTTGCTAGTGCCCCAAGATGAGGGCACGCCAGGAGCCACAGACACAAATGGAAAGGACAGCTCTAGTCCTCACTAACGCTGCGGGCCGGTCCCAGTGGTTCAGGACACACAGCGTCTCCTCAAATCAGTTCCAAATTCGCCTACAGCTTTCCTTCGGGTCCCCAAGGCGAGGCCCCAGGAGCAGCACTTGGTACGTAGCCCAGCTGGGTTTCTAAATTCAGTCTGTTCTTCGACTTGCTGTTGTCTGAGTGTTGCCTCTGCCCACATCTAAGTGGTCAGCAAATAATCTCTGCCTGATTCTTCCTCCCTCCACAATGTCCTCCAGTTTCCTTGTTCCCACAGGTGTCGTTTTCCTGGCTGACTAGTATTCCACCGTGTGCCGCACCACCACATGCTCTGTACGCAGACACCCCCCGCGGTGACATGTAGGGGGACCCCTCGTCTCTGGTACACACGGGAGGACCCATGACACACCACTGCTGCCTCCTTGTGAAGCCAACGACAAGGACACGTGGGGTAAAGAAAAAATTATGTGCAAAGTGAGCAGAGCAGAGAAAGCGGAGGCCACGGCCGGCGGAGCCCTCTCTGCGCTGCAGGCAGGAGGCCAGCGGAGTCCTGGGAGGCACCGGGCGGGGCCGCCGTGTCAGCGCACCGTGTCAGCGCGGTCTGGGTGCTCTGCCTCCGGCGCAGGGCTGCAGCCCTCCGTAGGTTCTGTGGATTCAGGGGACCGTCCTTGCTCCTGTCGCCGGAGTCTGGGCTCCCGTCTTCTGCTCCTTCCGCAGGAGCAGGTCACCCTGCCGCTGCCCTGGGTGCCAGAGGTCCTCGCGTCTCGCAGGAGGGCTGGGGCCACGGGAAGCCACCCCCGACCGAGGTGCCGTCCTGGAGGCGCCGACGCCACCCGGGAGTCCAGGGAGGGTCCTGAGCCGGCGGCCTCTGCCCCTAGTTTCCCAGCAGTGCCAGACGGCTTCTCTGGGCAGGCGTTTGTCTGTCTGTCCGGCTCGGTTTGGGCTTGCTCCGGCCGCTCCCCCGCCCTGAGCGCAGAGGTCCTGAGCACGTGAGGGCGCCCGCGCTGAGGGGCCAGCCACAGCCCCGCGCTAGGCGGCACCTCCCCTTCAAGCGACGCGCTGACATTTCCTCCCTCTGCAGGCAAATCTCCCAGAGCGGCGCCTCTGCCTGCTCGTCCAAGGCCACCCGACACCTGCGCTGCTCAATCCAACAGGCAATTCTTGCTCATGTCTCACACAGGTTATTGAACCCAGGGCCTTTGCTCTGAGCTGTAGTCCCAACCCCTTTTTATTTGTTATTTTGAGACAGGGTCTCACTAGGTTGCCAAGTCACCCAGACTGGGTTCAAACTTGGAATCCTCCTGCCTCAGCCTCCTAGAGTGCTAGGACAACAGGCATGCGCTACCATCCACACTCCAGCTCAATGTGTAAATTCTTTTTTTTTTTTCAGACAGGGTCTCGCTTTGTAGTTCAGGCTGGCCCTGAGCTCACTGTGTAGCCCAGGAAAGCCTGGAACTCAGCAATCCTCCTGCCTCTGCCTCCCAACTGCTGGGATTACAGGCATGGTGGCATTGTGGTGTGTGGTATTGATTGTTGATGGGCATGACTCACCACGCCCAGCATTGTATGTGGTTACCGGGATTGAACTCAGGACCTTGCGCTTGCGAGGCAGGTGCCAGAACCACTGAGCTAATCCTCCGGCCCATGTGTAAATTCTTAATCGTCATCCTCACTAACCCACCAGCAGGACGTGGCATGGTTAGACATGTCCTCTCTGACGTGTCCTCTTAGTGCTCCACGAAAGACCTACAATTCACCGGCCGCTCACTCCGTCTCCCGGTGTCTCCTCCCAACCCTCAGCCCCTGGGCTGACACGCCCCACGCTCAAGTCGCCTCCACACCTGGCCCCTCCCGTGGCGGCCGCTTCCAGTCCCTCCTCCGGCCCCCACCCCTGCACCAATGGATGCCAGCCTGGCACACCCTGGAACTCTGCCCAGCCGTCTCATGGTTCAAGTTAACAAACCCACCCCAGAACCCTGACTTCCCAAAGCCTCTCCTAAAGTACAGAAGAAATTGTTCTTCTGTTTGCTCAGACCCAAAACCCCGGAGTCCCCCGCCATCCCTGTCTTTCCCTCGCGCTCTGCAGCGGTCTGTGGCCACCTCTGGCCCCACCTTCACAGTGTCCCCCAAACAGGTGCCTCAGCACCCCCACTCCCAGAGGGCACCGGGTCTCATCAGCCTCCTGAGGTCAGTCTAAGCCGTAACCTTTGGAAGCCGAAGGCCAGGGCTTCCCGCTCACCCTCGCCTGGTCTCCAGCTCCTCAGCCATTGAAATCAAAAGCTTCTGCATTTCTCTGGCTGCTTCTTTTTTCCTCTGCTTTTTATTTTGAAAATATCTGCACCTCCAGGAAAGTGGCGAGAACATAATGAACACGTTTCTGGCCGCCTGAGCCTCCTGTCCGTGCGTGGAGGGGCCTGGACACACTGGGCTGGGCTCCTGTTACCCGTGAATAATTCAGCACTCTCTTGCCCTGCAGACAGCAGCAAGAACACAGTGCCCGCCCTCACAGGGCATGTGTGACCTCGCTCGCACCACCGGCCCGCTCTGCTCCCTCGCAGGGCAGGACACCTTTCAGAGCTCAGGCCGTGTTTCTCAGAGCCTCTCTAAGTGCAGCTTGGCTGGACTGTGTCCTCCTGGCGGGGCTTCCACCAGCACTTGGTCCTCCGAGCATCCGTAGTAAGTAAAGCACGCTGGCCTCCGCAGCGGGCACTGCCAGCTTCCCTCGGTCCCCGCAGACACCCCTGGCGAGCCTTCCCGTGACACTGCCCACTGAGCCATGGTGCAGTCTGGCTTGTTTTACCCTGAAGAAGTAACGTGAACTCGGCAAGGTGCCAGTGGGCACAGTGCCAGCCAGGCTCCCTCCCAGCCTTCTCCCTGCAGAGCCAGGCTTCACTCTCGCCCCCACCGAGGGCTGCTAGAGTCTGGAGCTCGGGCCCGGGGCCCCAGCCACAGGGGTCACATCGCTTAAACGGATCTGGTGTCTGGACAACACGAGGGCGCGGAGTCTGGGTACCCAGAGGGCATGCTGCCCGGGACAGGCTATGGCCCGAGGCCTGTCCGAGGTGTGCACGGAACACAGGCAGCCTGGTGGCCAGCGTCAGGGTGGAGGGCCCAGTCTGCGGCCCGGAGCCTCACAGCTTGGCCACCAAACGGCGCTGGAGCCCCGTCCGGCCTTCCAAACGGCTGGTTCTGCTGCCTGCTTCCCAGGGGCCCTGGATCCCACAGGTGTGCTCAGAGCCGCCAAGACCCAGGACACAGGGACTGGCGGAGGAGCCCGTGAACCAGGCCCGGTGACTGGTGCTGGGCCTGAGGCGGGGCTCTGCCTGCCACGAGGTCAGGGTGGGCTGCTCAGGCCTATGTCTGAACACACTGGACACTGTCCCTTCACTTGAGGAAGCCACTCGGTGTTAAAAGCCCCGACTGGAGATTCCGTGATCTGAACCTTTCTGTTTACAAGCCTAGTAACACCCGCCTGTGCCTTGTCGCCGGCGATGGCCGTGGTCTGTGTCAGCAGATCCACGTTCACCGGCTCCTCCCACAGGGCAGCTCCCTGCAGGGAAGAAACAAACCCCCTGATGCGACTTCACTGCTCCTGCCCGACTCAGCCTGAGGCCGAGCCCTGCCGGGAGCCCGCTGGGGGGCCAAGCGCCGGATCGGCCATATGAGAATCAGCCGCAGGATCCCCGCTGGAACAGCCCCGACCCAGCGGGCCTGCGAGTGACAGACACACATGCGGCACTGGGCAGCCGCGGCCGCCGCAGGAGCGCCCTGCACAGCCTCGGCCCGCGCACCCTCAGGGTAAACGGCGGGGCCGACCCAGGCACCTTCCAGGGGCCGCCCGCCGGGCTCCAGCTCCTCCTCGCCACAGCGGAGTCCAGCATGGCTGGGCGGGTCTGGGAGCTTCAGACTCCTTCCTGCGGGCGGCCTGTTCCTACTCTGCCTGTATGTCTACTGAGTTATTATTTTCCCCTTATTAAATCATTTATGGCTGCTTTGGTTTGAGATGACTATTAGAGAAAATATCTTTTTCCTCAAGAAATGGAAGAACCACTTGAGAATTTAAGCTTTTCCCCATGGATTTATAAAGCCTAGGGCTTTTTTCTTAAAGTCATATACCCTCATTTTACCACTGCGTCACAAGACACGGAAGCACCTCATGCTGCCACAGGTCTGAGGGCGTCACCGCGCACGGAACCAGGTCTGCCGTGCTGTCCCACGCAGGCCCAGCTCCGGCCGGGCTGCACCGCACCTCTGTGACCACATCCGGCCCCTCAGCCCAGCTCTGGGCCCTGGAGGCGGTCGTGTGGCGCCGGCGGACCCTGGAGCCTCCTTCCCAAGCCCGGCCGGCGCTGCCGTGTGAGCGGGAGGCCTGGGGCCGCGTCTGCCATGCCAAGGAAGAGCCGAGACACTGCCCGCCTTGCCCTCCACGCCCTGTGGCGGTCTGCCTGCGGCTCCCCTGAGCGCGGGCCACACGCGGGACCTGGAAAGCAGTTGGGCGAGGGCGCGCGGCTCCTCCTGTCAGGACGGCCAGGCCCTCGGGGCAGGGGCCCCGCAGCTCCCGTCTGCAGCCTGCGCTCTCCCAGCACAGCAGCACGGCCCCCGCCCCCCTCCGCCCTCCGCCCTCTGGGCAGCCGAGGGTCAGTGCCGACCTGCGCCTGGAGCAGGACGGACCGGGGATGCTGAGGAGGCCGTGATGGCCGGGCAGAGGGCATCTGCCCTGCACCTCCGGCTCCCTGGCTCCCGCTCCCTCATCCGGAAAGAGGTCAGGAGAAGCTGGCGGGGCCTAACCACCTCCGCCAGATTCCCCTGGAATATTTTATAAAGCAACTTCTCAAAGAGAAACCGCTCTGTTTTCCTCACACAGATGATTGTGCCATTTCTTTGGTCCCTAAGAACCAACTGATCATATGAAAAATAAATATACAAATACAGCTGAACCCTGCAGCTGTCCCCAGCTGGAAGCCTCAGCCCGGGACGCTCAGGCCTCTCTGTGCTGCCCCAGCCTGGCCACCCCGGGCCACTGTCTCTGCCACACTCAAGCGGGCAGCTCCCGCCGGCGGCATCAGCATGCAGCGGGCACCTCCAGAGAGGCCTCCGGGGACGCAGACGCAGCCTTCATTCCCAGCTTAAATTGCTTCTTAATGGAACTCTACAGTGGCCCTAGAGTTTTTGCTGAATTCTGGGCTGAAATTTGTCACAACGCGATGACCGGACTGACAGCCGAGGGGGTGACGGATGAGAAGTGAGGCCTGGAGGGACGGCCCAGGGCTGGAGAGGGGCCCAGCACCAGCCAGAGCGCCGGGCAGGAGCAGCCAGGCCCAGAAGGGCTGGTCTCCCCAGGCGGGCGCGGCGGAGGCCAGGACGGAAGACGGTGGGTGTGGAGGGCCCAGGGGTCTGAGCAGAGAGAAACAGCCCGCTTGGGGGCTGCAGGGGTCAGCTCACGCACAGCTCAGGAGGAGACAGTGCGCTGGCACCTTTCTTCACACAGATCTGTTCCTGCTCTCTTTTCAGACCTAAGACAGTCAGCTCACGTAGGAAAAACAACAATGAATCCCCAAAGATAATAACGTGTGCTTTCCCAGAAACGTCATGGACAGAACCTCACAGGGAAAAGGCTTGCAAGTGGATCCGAGACTTCGGTAGAGAGGGATCCCGGACCTATTCGTGCTCCCAACGCGATGACAAGGATCTTTCAGGAGGAGACAGAGACAGGAGAGTCCTGGGCAGACGGGGGAACAGGCCGCTGGCCGGCAGCTGTAGCTCGGCGGTGAGTGCTTGGCCCTGAGTCTGATCCCCAGCACTGGAGAAAGAGGCACGGGGTCACGAGCCAAAGGAAGCAGGCGCCCACAGAAGCTGCAGCGGACAGAGCAAGGGGTTCGGCCATGCGGCCCGGGACCAGCCCGCTGGACCCTGGCGCGGACACTGCTGAGCTCAGGGGCCGCTCCGGGCCACCGCGTGAGCAGCTTCGCTCTGCAGCACCAGGACGCTAACCAAGGAGCACGGGTGGACTGTGAGGCTGACGTGCCCACCGCTGGGCTTCTGCCTAGACCAGAGACGCCGCCCCGGTGTGTCCAGAGCCCAGCCCACCCTGCCCCCACCTCTCTCCTCGTGTCAGTCTCCCCTTTCCCGTTTGTTGATGCCTTTCGGATGCCTTCTGGAGATGGCAGCCTCACCTTTGCCCCCCCAGGCATTCCTCACAGCGATAGACACCAATCCAGCACCACCGCACAGGCACAGGCTGTTTGTCAGCAAAGAACCTTCCTGCTTTCAACTGCGGTACAATAAACGTAACATAAAATCTGCCATCCAACCATGCTGAGAACTATCCTTGCGGAGGGCCTCTAGCACCTTTTATCTTGCAAAAAAGAAACTTTGTTCCCAGGAGACAAATCTCCACTTCGCCTCCATGGGCCCTGGCACCCACTGCCCTGTTTCTTCTTTTCTCTCTGTAAATGGAGCACTGGTCTTTCATGGCTGACTTGTTTCCCTCAGCTTATCGGCCCCCTGGTCTATTCTGAGTACCCTTTACAAAGCTGAGTAACACTCTACTCCATCAGAACCTTGGGTCTTATACTTTAATTATTTTGAGTTAATTTTTACATATAACGTAAGATGAGGCTCCTACGTCCCTCTTTTGCATGGAGATATGCAGTGTTCTCCTCACTCTCTGGTAACATTGTGGTATTTCTTTCTTACTTTTTTTGCTTATGGAGCCTCCATAACATTAAAATTTAAAAAGCACCTTTATGTGCATTAAAAACCCCAGACGATGCGCTGGAGGACAAGTGAGCTCCTGTGACCAGCAGGCTGTGGCCAGCCCTCGGCAGCAGCGCTGCGGGAAATGCAGCCACAAGGACGTCGGCACCGAGCGGCCCCGGGACCCGCGAGCTGTCCTCTCGCTGCAGTCCAGGCGCCCCACGCCTCCCCCGAGGGAGGTCCGGCCGCCTGCCGAACAGGACCAGAAGATCTGGCCTCGGCGTCTGAGCATCACTCGAGCGAGGCCCTGACTCAGCGCCCTCGAGCCAGTCAGCTCCGGCTGCTGCCGGTCGCCGCTCCTCCTCGGCCCCAGCGAACCTCCGCCCCAGGCCGGCCCCGGGGATGGAGGTCCGGCTGCTCTGCGGCTCACGTGTCCACAGCACCTGCTGAACCTGCACTAGAACCGACGTGTCCAACAGGAAAAGGTGAATCACCTCTTTAACAGCGTGCAGTGAAACTTACAGACGTGCATGGATCTTCACAGTAAACATGCTGCGACACAGCGTTAGGCTGCGATTCTCTGGACAACCGTTCGGTCCTGGAAATGCTGGAGAGCGGAGGTTTGGAGGGCGGGATTCTAGCGAGAGGCAGGGACCACGGCCAGGACACGAGGCGTAGAAATCTGCACATCTGCTCAGCAGACTAGCAAGTTCCGGGCTGGCAAAATATGCTGCGCTTCATGAAACGAAAGGGGTCCTCTCTGCAGCCACAGCACACTTCCGGTCATTTATTTTGGTTGTTCTAATGTAGACATAATGCCAGAAGCAGAGCCAGATTGGAGCGGAGAGAAGGCTTAGGACAGAAAATACAAGATCAACCCAGTTTCCTCCCGCCTGGATCACAGCCCCCTGTGCCATCTGTGCCCGAGGAGCAGCTGCCATCTGCCGCTTCCACAATGCACGGCGGGCACTCTGCCCACTGCGTGAGCGCTCAGAGGGCGAGGCCCTCGCAGGCCGGGCCGCCCGCTGCAGTGGCACTGCGCATCCCACACGGGCACGTCCGGCACCCAGTGCACCCCGCCCCTCGGCAGGCTCGGCCCTCGCTGTGACCAGCCAGAGCAGAGGCGGAACGCGGTGCAGGCCAGCGCCCTCCTGCCCACGCCTCGGCACGTTTCCGCGGCTGGCAGCAGCGCCTCCTGGAGGCCATGTTCTCCCGGCTCAAGGCAGAAGTGCACTTCCTTAGGACGCGTGAAAGAGCGAGAAAGGGGCGTAAAATTATCTCCAAGGGGCCTCCGCAGAGTTCCAACCTAGCTGTTTCTAGAGCTAAACAAGATGGCAGCTGGGAGGGAAAAGCAAGAACTACAAACACAAGTGAGTTTTCCCCAACTTGGGTCAGGCCTGCCGGCTTCTCCGCTCCCCGCGCAGCAGCCCTTTGGGCGCACTGACTGAAAGAGCGGGCGGATCGCCCCACAGGGTAGAACCGGATGACCCCGCCTGATGAGCCCACCTCAGAAGTGTCAGACGCTCCTGGGGAGCAGAGACGGAAACCCCAGTGCGGCCCTTCTCACAGGACCGCAGAGCTAGCAGCCTGACGCGCCACGAAGATCGCAGGGATCTGACTTGGGTTCGAGTCTCAGCTCTGAAGTGACTGTAAGCTTCTGAGCAAGTCGTTAGTTTTTCTGCGCCTCAGCTTCCTCATCTATTATTGTGAAGACCCACTCCCGCTTGTCCCAGACAGCCTCACAGGACTTCCAGGAAAACCCAAAGAGGCTGGAGGGAGCAGAGCACAGGCAGATGCCAAGCACCGGGTACTCGGTGGGAGTGATGGAGTGTGGCGCCAGGCGGGCACCTCTTGCCAGGTGGCACTGCGGTTAGGAGTGCCTGCGTCAGACAAGGAAGAACTCTGGCTCCAGCCAAGCCAGGATGGCAAGGAGCGAGTTCACTCTGTGGCTGGACGATGAGAGGCAACGCTCAAGGCCATGGATGTCAGCAAACGAAAAGCTGTGATCGCAGAGGGGCAGGAACCCGATGTGGGGAGACCAGCCACCAGCCCATCTCTCCGACCCAGACAGCGGTTCCAGACTTGGGCACGGACCAGGCGCCTCCTCGGAGCCACGGCCCTCCCGGGACTGGAGACAGGGAGCTGGACGGCTGGGAGCCCAGGCCAGTTCACAAGACAGAGACCCACAAGAGGACGGACACCAGGGTCAGGCGAGGTGCCCGCCCCGGCTGCGTCCCCATGGGCGCAGGTGTGAGGAGCCCTGGGCAAGGACCACCAGAAGGGACCCGGCTGACAGAGCGCCCGGAGCGGCGGGAGTCTGTTCGGTAACGCCAGGGGAGAGCACTTCATGATGCACTTCATGGGACAGGCAGACAAGAAACCGCTCGCCCCGAGGCTGCCAGGTTAGCTAACCCTCAGCCAAGGAGCTCTAGCTTCCTCAACAACACCTCCTCAGAGGTCTCAGGAATATCAAACGATTTCCGAACAACAGAACCACATCTCAAAAAAATACAAGAACGTTAATAGGAGTACAAAAATATCCATTGTATAACAACATATGATTCACAATGTCTTATACTGGTACAAATTCCTCAATGTTGTGTGTGATTGTGAGCTGTCTATAAAATGTACCAATAAAGAATTCAATTTTAAAAAATTAAAGTAAGGTAGACTCCTTACACCACCCACAAAATTAATTTGAAATGGATCATAAGCCTAACTGTAAAAGATAAAAATACAAAACTTATAGAAGAAAGCACAACCAAAAACGTTCATGTCATTGGAAATGATACTGCTTTCCTGGATATGAATCAGAAAACAAAAATAAAATTAGATAAATTGGAAAACATCAAAGTAAAAAACCTCCGTACATCTCAAAATATAGTCAATAGAATAAAAAGCTTATGAAATGAAAAAAATTTGCAAATATTTATCTGATCAGGGATTAATATCCAAGACCTATAAAAACATCTACAACTGAACAGTAAAAACCAAAGGCAAATAATCCAATTTTTAAATGAGCAAATAGATGTTTCCCCCAAATTGCTAATAAGCACATGAAACGATGCTCAATATCATCACTCTTTAAGAAACAGACATCAGCAGGGCATGGTGGCACAGGCCAGAAATTCCAACACACGGGAGGCTGAGGCAGGAAGATCACTGCAATGCTCGTCCACATGTGTTCAGAGCAGCAGTGTTCACAGCAGCCCAGAAGTGGGAGCTGCTCAAGAAACGCAGTGGACACTGCCCGGCCGAGCAAGAAGGGAAGTGATGCGGCCACGGCATGGCCACGCTTCGAGGACGGCCCTGCCGTGCTACTCCGCGCACGTGAGACACCAGCCGCAGCCACGTCCACAGAAGCAGGAGTAGAATCATGGCCGCCAGGGCCGGGAGAAGGCAGGAGACACTGATCAGGTAGAACCTTCATGTTGCCCGTGGAAACGCTCTGGAGGTGAGCTGCGCTGCCATGTGGATAGACTTAACTGTGCACGTAGAAGTGGTTCAAACAGCACACGCCTGTAATTACAGCACTCCGGAGGCTGAGGCAGGAGGCTCATGCAAGCGCCAGGCTGCACAGTGACTCACAATAACCGGTGAACACTCCACCCCTTCCCTGAGCCACGGCGGCAGCCTGGGGCCCCGCAGGGTAGCGTGTGCAGAGGTCCTGGGGAGCCGGGACATCCCGAGCCGGCGCCCTTAGCCCAGGCACCAGCCGCGCTGAGAGGAGTCCGTGGAGAGGGAAGGTCTGTCCCCGGGTCCCTGGCAAAAGCAGCGATCGCGGTACAGCTGCTCAGCACAGGCCACGCTGGTCAAGGGCTTTCACAATCAGCTTCCCGCTCGGGCTTCCTACCCGACCGGTAAGATTAAAATGCAATCAAATTAAGTTAAGTTAATTGATGTCCCGTTATTCCGAGGCGCACTGTGAATCTAGAAAATGACCTTGAACCTGTACTTGGTCCTGCTGAATCAAGGAAGTCGTCCGACGGCAACCTGGACACCCCAAAAGCAGCCTAAGGAAGCGCTGAGCTACCCGCCGAGCCCAGGGCTGCTCCTGCTCCTCGCCGGACCTGGGGCCTCAGCGCTGGCACGGCCCTTCCTGCGATCGTCTCTGCCAACCAGGGCCACGGGAGGGGCCGCCGCTGGCACCACTGCGCCTCCCGCAGGGCTCTCCAGGCGCAGCGGCCTGTGTCCGGTGCCCTCCGGCCGGCTGCGACGTGTCCGCGTCTCTGCCCTGCAGACCAGAACCTCCCCCTCACGCGGCGCCGGCCACATGCCGCCCCTGGACCCGTCAGGAGCTCGGGGCGCCTGCAGTCATCCCCTCTGCGCCTCACAAGGCACTCGGGCTCCTGGGCGCTCTCGGCCCTCTGCCGGGCACCGGAGCAGCGCGGGACAGACTGCTGCCCGTTAGACGCCCGGAGCAGGGGCATGCTCGTGCCAACCAACAAGCTCAGGGCAACACCGTTCTCACCGAGCTTCAAGTTAGACACGCACTTCGAAGCCTGGCACGGAGGCCGCAGGACCGAGCCACAGTGAGCACAGGCGGGGAGGGTGGGACGGTCCGGTCCGGCGCGGAGAGGGGTCGCCCAGCCCCACCTGCAGGGACGGCGGGCTCAGCGACAGCGTCCAGAGGGGACGTGACACAGCGGGACCGGGGCTAAGCCCTGGAAGACCCGTCCCCCCCCGGCCGCCACTCCTCTCCCATCTGGGTCCCCAGCGCCCCACGTCCACATCCAAAGCGCCAGCTGCCGGAGAACCCACTCAGAGACACTCTGCGTGCAGCTCCAAACCTTGAGATCCAAGGCCACGCAGCAGACACGCGGCCTCCGAGGCAGGAGCCTGAGAGACAGGGGCCCTCTCGGCCCGGACGAG
>PVIC010045467.1:0-14662 GCA_004025085.1 Thryonomys swinderianus
GCAAACATAAGAGATAAAACCCAATGTAAACTTTTTTTGGCTTTGTAATTAACAGATACTCGAGAAAAATGATTTCCAAGCATCCTATGTCTTTGCTATGTGTAGAGGCTTGATTTTGTGTCTCCGTTTTCTGACTAAGCATTTATTTTTTTCTCCAGAGGCAGAGACACTCTGATGCATTCCCTGACCTCAGGGCTACCACACAGCGGTTTTGTAGACTCGCCATAAATGCTGCCGGGTGCTTTCATCTTCATGATGGTGATGTTTTTCTCAGTGAAAGATATTTTAAAATGCAAGGTCTGACCTAGCATTTGTCTCCTTACTTGTACTCATTTCTTCAAGTTGTTCAAAGCTAACCTCAGTGTCTAACCCTTGAAAATTTCCCAGACAGCTGGTTCCTACCAATGTGCAGGTGAGTAGCGTGGCCTCGGGAGACACGGCATAGATTATCATGCAGGCTGCTTTTACACAGCACAGAAGAGTTCAGGCTGCTGAGCTCACTAATTGTCCACACCAGAGGAACAAGATGATTCAGCCAACTGAAGTCTGGTTCCTTAGAAATCAAAATATCCCTTAAATGTTCAAAGAACATTTTTAACCAGAGCTGATCAGCTCCTGGGGCGAAAGGACAGAGACTAGAGCTGTGGATGTCACAGCAGCTACAATTCCCTGGGCACAGTGCCAAGGAGAAGCCAACCGCGGACAGACACAGCATCAGGAGTTAAGAAGATGCCTGCACGCTGATGCAAACGCCCATGACATCTACATACCAATAGAAGCACACATGTTATCTATATGATGGTGTATGTATGCATTACATTTGCATGCCAATACACTCAGCCATGATATCTACATGGCAATACGTACCTGTGGGATATCTACAGGCTCCAGAACCACTGAGCTAACAACCCTCCAGCCCAGTTTTCAGTATTTTAATGTCATAGAAGAAACCCTGACAAAACATAAAACAAATTCCTACATGTCCTCTTAACAATTAGACTTTCAGTTGTTTACCATATACGTTATCTTCTTTCTACAGAGGAAACTTGTAAGTAAAAAGGGATACTAAAGTAATTTCTATTATAAATATTTGCATTCTATGCTTTTAACAAAGAATGTTTTTTGTCAATAGGCCTAGAAAATTGTTCCCTTCAAAATCATTTGCTGAAATGAAGTCCTTTCTGAAATTTAAAATATGACATGTGTCCATGGAATAAAAAATATAATCAGTGAAAACAGAGGACACAGGCTCTGTTTTTCGCATTTTCACCAACACATAAAAACATGAGACCCTTCCATTCCTGCAGAGCGGGTGCGGGAAGACACAGCCTCGCATGTCTCACTGTGGATTTCCCACCTCTAGGGACCTTGTGTCTGTCTCCATAGCCCCTCGGAGACGCAGCTCTCCGGAGCCCGTGTCCGGGCACAATGCACCCGCCCTGTGCTCGCTGATCGCTGAGATCTAAGCTGGCCCCAAGCCCGGTGTGAGGAAGGCCACTGGGTCACGGGATGCAAGGGCATGTCCTGCGGGAGGTGGGGTCTGTGGGGAGAGGGGTCAGGGTGCCCGGAGCCCACCTCCCTGCCCGGCTCCTCCATCGCTCTCTGCTTCCTGTCCGCCCTGACTGAGCAGCTTTATTCCGCCAGATCCTCCACCACCTTTCTGTTTTAGAGCAGCAACAGCAGAGGGAATCCTTTGTAGATCACGAGCCAAAATAACCGTCTCCTGCTTCAACTTCAGGGTGTCTGTTATTACCCCAGTTATGAGAAAAGGAATTGAGACCCTCCACTCTCCAAGCTGAGTCCTTTCAATTCAGCAGTAAAAATATTTGAATATATTTTATATAAACATCTCATTGTATTATCTTTTGTAAATACATGCAGTACATTTATTTGTATTTTAAAGTGATTTAAATGGAAGTGCTCCTCACCCCAAATAGGGTTTTGCTTTGTGATGCAGGCCTCACTCACTATGTAGCCCAAGGTGGCTTTAAATTCCTGGCAATCCTCCTGCCTCAGGCTCCCAAGTGCTGTGATTACCAGAGTGCACCACTACGCCTGGCTTTAGGCTTCCTCTCTTGCCAATTTATTTCACTCACATCTACATTTTCAAATTCTCCTTCTGTTCCTATAGTTTCATACAGAATCTGTATCTACAGCATTCTGCATGTTTTTCTTCTAATGATGGAAGTGTGAGAATAAGCTCTATTCTCTGCTGAGGCAGAGAACTTGCAATGAATATAATCTAAGTGTATCCTTCCAGATTTTGGGTGTGATATTTGATGTGTCTAGATATATGTCTAAACACATAATTTTATCTCTATGTAATATCTGAATTTGGTTTTAGACTTAAAATTATCTGAAAAACTGGCCATCATGGAGGATTTATTTTTTATCTTTTACATGTTATAGTATCCTAGAATTGTTTCTAATTTTATATTCCTTAGCAAATATATGATCATAACTCACTTTTATATTTAAAATCCTTGATATAGCATTCTCTTTTAAAAATCTGACTTTCTTTGTTATCTGTTTTCTATTTGCACACAGATATTTTCATCTATATTATCCTCTGTCAGCCTTCTTGAAAATCTGATTAATCATTTAATAATAAACCCTTGCCTCTTACTTTATTCTTTCAATCAGTTTCTGAATATGAATCACTTTCATCTTTTTCCATTTGAAATATTCTTAGAGCCTCTATATTCACCTTTGTAACAACAGATGTAAATCAAGCATCACTATACTGTACGGTGTCTAGCGCATGTTTTATATGATTTTTCAACTTCTACATTTCCTTATCTTTGAAACACTCAGTTAACTTTTTTTTCTTTGAGACAAAGTCTTGCTTTGTAGTTCAGGCTGGCCCTGAGCTCACTATGTAGCCCAGGCAAGCCTCGAACTCAGCAATCCTCCTGCCTCTGCCTCCTGAGTGCTGGGATGACAGGCGTGAGCCACCACGCCCGGCACTGTGGTATGTGGTATTGATGGCTGGTGGGCGTGAGTCACCACACCCAGCATTATATGTGGTTACCAGGATTGAACTCAGGACCTCACACTTGTGAGGCAGGTGCTGGAACCACTGAGCTAAATCTCCAGCCCTGAAATTCTTAACAATGTGACAATTATTTCTTGTTATCATCAAACATCCAGTAGAACACATTTTCTATAGTGTGTCGGTGTCTATCTCAATAATTCATTAACTGACAAAAAATCCATTAATATTTATTTAATGTATTCTTATAGATCACTAAAGAAAAGTTCTTTGAATCAGTGGAAATGAAATGGCAGTCTACATGAACAACCAAATCATACAAAAGAAGTTCTAATTTTAATATTTAGAATATTCTCAATCCCTTAGGTATAAAACACAGCTGAAATGCTTTAGTTTTCAGCTTAGCAAAGGCTTACACAGATTAAATAGACCCAGTCTGCGAAGTCTAATGATAGCCATTATAACTATTTTTAAAGATCTGCTATAAAAGATTAATTTGACAGTGTGTATCAAAAACATCAAACAGACAGATTCATTGTTCAACTGTCCCAGAAATGGAGTTGTTTCCAAATACTAAGTTAGATGACTAAAAGGGGACTCACTCTTACAACATTCACCTACTAAATGTACTTGAAATTAGAATGTGGAACATGGATATTGTAAACCTCGCACCCCAATTTTAATGGAGAAATAGGTTTGACATTTATAGCACGCAAATATAAAGGAAGACTCTGTAGCCTTAAAAAACAAGGTAACGCTGTGTCTTTCAGCAATGCCAGCAGCCGAGGACAGGACAGACCGTCCGCTGCCTGGCCGTGACACAGACCCGGGAAGAGTCCGCCCTGCTGTGGCTCTGAGGGCAGCGGCCGCCGCCCCCTCCCGAGTCAGCCGGAGCCAGGAGATGTGCCCAGTCCCAGGCACCGAGCAGGCGGGGCTGCTGCTGACCAGGGGCCTTGCGGGGGGCAGGCGGGGCAAGGACGGCGTGTCCAGTGTGGCGGCCTCAGGGCGGAGGCGCGTGCTGGGAGGCGGGAGGGCTCCGGGGACCCGCAGACAGCAGGACCGCGGGACAGGCAGGGCCTCCTCGCTGGCCTCCCTGCGGGCTTCGCCAGGACTTCGTTCCTGCGCCCTCACCCGATCAGATCGTAGTTTTCCGTAGGAGAGAAAAACTAAAGTCAAACTGTTTGAATTAAAATTTGTCTGTGGCATTACAGAGCAGAAGGGTTAACAGGTAGCTGTAAGAATGTGACATAAAAGTCCTCAGAAATGCACCGAAATCTAGTCTGGGGCAGCTTGATGGGTGGTGAGGTTCACCCCGCCAGCCTCAGCCTGCGCTGTGCTCCGGCCGCACCGGCCACCGCTCTGTCACACGCAGCCTCCTCTGAGGACGCGTGTCCTTCCCCCAAACCGGGAAGCAGGTGTCCAGCCCGTGGCCGAGAGGCCGCCGTGGACAGGAGAGGAGGGGCGGCCTCGGGCACCCACCCCGCCCCACGGCGCCTGGGCGCCCGGGCCTCAGCCTAGCTCTCTGCCGTCCGCCTGGAGGGGCAGACGCCGGGCGGCTGTGTCCTTAGGGCCGGGCACAGGCGTGAAGTTACAGTCAGAGCTGCGTGAAACTGCGTTGAGTACAGTGTGTATGATATCTAACATACTGTATAACATGTTACGCATCCTACCAATTACAATTACATTAAAAGTGCATCGGCTCTTATGGATGCCTTTATTTACATGATAAGGTCCACACTCATGTATTATAGTAATATATATAATCACATGCTATGCTATATATCATACAATTTACCATCATATCATAGTGTTGCTATAGTATGGTGACATGCAACATTACATTACATGATATATATGATTCATAATATGTAGTATTTGATATGATATATCGCAGCATATATATTTGTGTTATCAAATTAGGGGGAGTAGAATCCCGATTATTTCCTAATTTCTCAAAGAGCAGTGGGGCCCGCATGTCCTCCATGAGAGGCTCCTAGGCGTCCGTGAAGCTCCCAAGCCCTGGGCGCCGCCGTTCCCGCCCGCCCCGAGCTGGCTGCCGCGCTCTGCGCAGAGCCTTACCCGTCTGTCCGGCACCTCAGCTTCAACTGCGGGAGAAAGGCCCTCTGAGGCTCAGGGGCACAGAAGCCAGGCAGACGCGCCAACGGGTGCGACAGTCTCCCACGGTCTGGAGAGACCAGCGTGCTCTCTCTTCTCTGAGGACGAGGATGACCCATTAATAAGATGAGCGTGCACGCTCGGCTGCCTGAGGGGCGGAGCACACGCAGCCTCGAGGTGGTCAGGCCGACCGAGGGGCCGCGTGGCTGGTCAGATGGGGTCCTGGGGACCGGGGCCCTCTGTGGGCCTCACCCGTGCGACGTCGCCCTTGTGTTTCCAACATCGACCTCAAACTCAGAGATGGAAAACGGCCTCTGTCCTACTGCCACGTCAAGATGCTGTTAGAAGCGGGGAAGAACATGGGAAAGAAAAGACAAGTTAAAGTACAAGGGTTAAAAAAAGGAAAACCATATTCTGATTTCTACAATTCAACTGGCAAACAGCACATGGCCAAAGCCCCGCACGATGCCGGAGAAGTAGGGGACAGTGGACTCGGACTTACGCACCTCGCTCATTTGCAAGGCCTGGTGTGACTCCCAGCGGTCGGGGAAGACTTGGGCCCTCCGCAGCCTCCACAGTTCCCCCCTGTGACGGGCGGATGGCGGGGTCCTCGGGGAGACGCTGGCCCGGGACGCCTAGTCAGCCCACGCAGAGAGCACCGTAGGGCCCTGTCCAGAGCTCTCCAGGGGAAACCTGCACCCGAGACCCTCTGGAAGCACAGGCGGCAGGCATTCGGGTCATAACTCAAGATTTGGGCTCTACGTCAAGACTAAATTCTGATCATAACCAAAGTTGTTCACATGTCAGGCCGGTTGTAACTCGAGGGTCCACTGAAAGCAAAAGAGTCAGCTGTAAAAGCTGGAAAAGAGCCTGAGAATGTTGCAGCCCCCGATGGGACAGGGCTTCCCAGGAGGCTGGGCAGGGGCTGTCCTGACCTCACCCATGATGTCAGAGTGGTCTCACCATCACTGATAGTACATTTAACTACTATCTTGCAATTTCATGATCAAAACAAGACAGACACGTGCTTGGCAGACAAAGTGCCTTGAATCTCACTAGGGTGAGAATGTGACCCTTTCATATCGGTTCTGTCCAGAGGAGGGATGTGCATTCTGTGTGTCCTGGGACTGGTCATTCTTGCAGAAGAATAACACGCTAGACTCCAACCTGGAAGAGAATTGCACAAAATTGATTTTGTGATTCTAGTCTTTACCTATGCTTATTATTTTTATTACTGACCCAGCTATGGAAGATGCTGATAAGAGTTTAAAATAAATAAAGAAGAATTTTAAGTACTTTTGAGAGATAAAAAAATAAATTTCTTCAGATCATGATAAGAGATAATGGGTCATGTTAATAACTAAAACTTTTCTTCAGTCTACAAAATCAAATTAAAAGGTATGGGCTGTATGTATTTGTAAGGGTCATGAGCAAGGGAATTTGAGGATACAACATTATGCAGCTGTGTGGTGTGATTGGTTTCTAGGGCTTTAGGTTGTGACTATACGAGCATATTCGGACAAAGGTTCTGGCTTTTGTCCTGTGCTGATGACTCCACCCTGGACCTGAGACATTTGGTTCCAGTGAGGACCTAACATGCAGTGAGGAAAGAGGGCCTTTAAGTACAGCTCAGACGTAAAAAGAATTCTCGCATGGATCTTCGGGGTCACCTACCACTGCGATGTCAACGTACCAGAAAGCTGCAGCTATTGAGGTACACGTGCTTCCTGTCAGGACAAGAGGTGGAGAACGTCAGGGTGGATGGCCAGGAAATCCATATTTGTGTTAGTTCGATACAAAGACCCTCTGACTGAATGTCTGCTAATGAAACATACGTCTGTCCGGGGCTGCTTCCGGAGACCCGCAGAAGGGTCCCCAAGGAGGGTGGACGCGGATGGACTGGAGCTTCTGTCCCGGTCAGAGGGCAGTTCGGATTAATGTTTGTAGTTTCATTCTTCAGAACAGTCATCGCACTCATGCTCAGCCCTTGAGCTTGCAGGATGATAATCAATTCTCGGTCATTTTCACGCCGCCCTTCGAAGGGTCCCCAGATTATGAATATGCATTACTTATTATATAAGAACTTTACTTTTTAATTTGAAACTTAATTTTTGAATGCTAGATTTAGAGAAAAATTGCACAGGTAAGTAAGAGTTCCTATGCACTGCTCGTCTTTCTTGTATTAACCTTTTCCACCACTGTGACATGATTCTGGACCTAGGACACGTTTTGGGGTGCTACTGTCACCCAAGAACGGACGCCCCAGACTTCCCAGGTGTCTTCACGGCTGAACATTTTCTGTTGTGGAACGGGACCCGGGATGCCAAGGCTCGCTGGGTCACACGTCTCAGCGCCCTGCTGTCTTTCTTCACGCACTTCTGGGAGCAGACGTCTCCCACGGAAGGCCATCCGATGTGTGGTCTCTCCGGAGCGAGGGTACAGACCTCTGCGGCCGGACCACAGAGATGCGTGTCCACGTCACGCCGATGCAGACCGCACGCCGCCAGCCCCACAGGACTCGATGGCCCCGCACTGCGGTGGTCCAGGGCTGCCGGCCGGCTCCCTGCACTGTGGAGTCACCGCTGTGACCCCGTAACCGCAGCGCCTCCGAGGAGAATCACGGTCCGCGTCACACGCCACGGAAAGGAGCGGAACCCTGTGCGCTCTGGCGTAACCCAAGATGTGTCCGCTCCCCTTGGCCCTGACCTCTCCGGTCTCAGCACGAGCGATTTCTCCAAGTTCCTGCTTCTTCTCAGGAAGGGTGAGCCCAGAAGCCAGACTCGGACCCCGGGGTGGGGGGCCTTACCACGGCGCATGCCACAGGGCTGTAGGCCGGAGCGGAGTGAGCGAGCGGAGGATGCGTGGGTGTGACGGTCACACGCATATTCATGTTCATAATTAATTACGGGATGATCAGATGCTCATGGAGACCCATTCTCATGCTAAGGGAAACCCGAAACTGATCTGTAGCTGCCTCCTTGGGGTTATTTTCTTCCCTTCAGCACCCCCAGGCGGGACCCACAGCCTCACGGCTCCGGGAAGGGCTTCCAAGCTGCCTTTGGGGCCTCCCGGCTCGCTGGGCACCTCCACACCACCTCGCGGTTTCCAGACCGGGCCTCGGGCGGCAGGGGCTCCTCCGACAGCCCGGTCAGGGGCACTTTCCACGCGCTCGGCCTTGTTTCTTGCTGGGCACACCCACCGAATCCCCTGGCATGCCTCCTCCGACCCTCCCTCCTGACTCCTCCCCCCGCCAGCCTTCCCTCCTGCCCCATGCCCTCCTCCTGCGCTCCTTCGGCCTCTTCTTACTCTGTCTGCCTCCTGTTTGGTCGCCTGTGCTGTGTATTTCTACGGGTTCTGATGACGGCGAGCCACTGTTTTCCAGGACGCCAGTACTGGGCAGCCCGGTATTTTCACCCCGAAGTGTCTCCCATGTGGACTTTGGTAGCTGAGGCTTCCTTTCATGAACCGGTGATCTGTTCTTGCCCCTGTCATTTTGACTTCTCTTGCCATCCGTAAAAGAGCATCACGCTGAGATATACCTATGTCAGTTTAGCATCTTTCGCTCAACAACATGCATTTAAGATTCAGCCACACTGTCATGTGAACTGAGGGCTCGTCTCTTTTTGTGCCTGGACCTTTCGTGTCCAGGAGACGCGTCGTGATTAGTTCATCCACTCACCTGCTGAAGGGGACCCTGTGCATCGGGGACCACAGACAAGCTGCTATCGAGGCTCCCGTGCAGACGTGGGGAGCACGAGCCTTCGGTCTACTCGTGTGGACAGCTAGAAGGGGCCTTGGGGGGCTGTGTGGGAGGCACGAGCCGTGCTCCCCGAGGAACTCTGTCCTCAAGGCTTGGCCTGTGGTGCTGCTTTCTTTCTAAAAGCGAAGGCGAGTTCCTGTTCCTTCCATGCAAATAGCTGTTTTGACTTTGGTACTGAAAGATCAGCACAGGAGACGCCGTCGGGTCACCCGTGTCGTCCACGTTCAGCTGGAACCGCACTTCGAATCAAGGGCCGGGAGGGAGAAGCACGGAGCGAGAGGAGACGCAGACGGCGGCGGAGGACGCCAGGTGACACCACTCCCACCCGAGCTCGGTCTGTAGAGCAGCTACCGCGGCCAGACTCCCTGGTTCCCGGAGCTCTTTGCTTCCAGGCCCAAGATGCACAGTCCCGCCAAGACACCAGGCCAGAGACCGCGAAGCTTCCAGGGCCTCCAGGGAGGGACGGCCCGCTGAGGAGCATCCTGAGCGCTCCCTGGAGCCTGTGAAGCAAGTTAGCTGCTGGGGGGACTAGAAGAAACTTGATCTTAAAACTGCGAGAATCCGAAGAAGGTTTTCAGGCAAAGCACCTTCGGTCACTCACCGCCCCCCAGCACCCAGCCCGGCCCTGCTGCACTCTGGGCGCCTCCTCCCGGGCTGGCGCCCCCTGCCGGTGCGCTCGCGGCTCTGCCCAGGCGCTGCTCTCTGGCCCTGTGACTCCCCCACGGACCCGGAGAGGGAGCGATCCGTTCCTCCCAGTACACTTGTCCTGTGTGGCGGAAACAAAGAGAAGCTAATTGCAAGAATTAGTGCAATTCATTCACAGATTCATATTAAGCAGCTTGCTGAACACAAATTAGTTGTGAAACCTCATCGGTTGCAGAACTGCCATAATCAAAGAAGCACGCACAGAGAGGACAAGGCCAGGCTTTCGGGAGTGAAGATGGCGCTGAGCGGGAAGGAAACGGAGCAGGGGAGACCCTGCAGTCCCTGTCCTCCTGTCACCGGAAGCGAGCGCTCACCTAGGCCTCCTCCAGCACCACCTCGGTGCTCCCACAGCTCACCGTGTCCTCCCGGCCACGTTCCCGAGCAGCCCCGAGCCCTGGGCTCAGGCTCACCCTGCAGGCTGTGTCCATAGCGTCCGTGTCGCGGGGCTCACGGCCCTGCGCGCCAGCGGAGACTTTCCCGTGCGCTGTGCTCACTGCTCATGAGCGATACAGCGAGTCAGACCCGGGGAGAGTCCAGGCGTGGCGGACACTGGCCTCCTTCTGCGGCTTCTTGGTTTTGCAGGCTCTTTGCAGCCCCCCAGGCATCCTAAGAGGCGCATCTGTTAAGGAATCAGCGGCCAGAAAGGAGCGCCATGGAGGCGCCCTTCCCATCGCGTCGCTGCACAGGACTTGTCCATCAGCGGGCTGCACAGGAGCAGAAGCCCAGCCTCCTCGGCTGACGTCAGGGGCCGGAGGCCGCCCGTCTGTGGGCAGTGGCCCAGCTGCCAGCTTCAGGGCAGCCGTGGACAAGACGCACTCAACGAACAGCCGCTGACCGAAGGCGCACTCAGCCTGCGCACGACGAACCCGCCGCGCAGCGCCGGCCGCCAGCCCGGCCACTCGCGCCCCGCCTCAGGCCGCGGGGACAGGTGCGTTCACAGCAGACGAGGGACTTGAACCTCTGGGCCTGGCGTCCTTATTCGCACACCGGAAGTGTTCGTCTCTGGCATTTGTTTTACAAGGTGTGGCGGATAAATGAAATTGTAATGTTGGCGTTTTCATAGTTTCTCCATAAGGCTAGTTAAGTCCCTGCTAGCGATTCTTTAGTCACCTTTTCATACACCTAAAAGTGAATTTTAAATACTTCAAAAAGGATTATAAATTTATAAATTATATATTATAAATTTAGGCCTGTTTAACTAATGCGACCTATTTGTGCTTCTGCACCTTTAGACTCTGGTTCAGGAATAAAGCGACGAACGACCCCAGAGCTCCCGCGTGCGCGCGGCACAGGCGGCGCTGCTGAGGGCGTGGCCGCCGTAAGGCGCGTCACGTGTTTGCGCCTGCGCTCCCACGCCTTTCTCCTCGGCTGTAGTTCACAAGCGAGGCTGCCAGGGTGTGATGCCCGTCAGAAGTTGACCCAGAGCTACCAGGGCGAGGAACCTGGTGGGGGAGAAGGGTCACGGGGCCCCAAGGGTCCTCCTTGGCTTCCCGCTGCCGGGATGTGACCAGCCGGCACCCCCGGGGCAGCAGGAACTCTGCCTTCCTCCGGGCGCTCTCAGGCTCCGTGAGCCTGCACTCCACCCACCCCTTCTAATTGCAGACTTTGAAACCGTTTAGTGCCCTGAGCATGTTGATTGACTCAGTGATAGTAGCAAAAGGAACAAGATCAAAGTCATAAAAATGACTGTGGGAAGGTTAAATCAAGTCATGCATAGTCTATATTTAGATTTAAAATCTAATGCCATTAAAATCTGAGGGAACTGTTGAGTGCTACGTATCAAAAAAGTTGCTAGATCTCCCTGTCGGGGAGTCACCTGGTTTTGTTAAGAATCTATCAGAATTGGGCCAGAGGGTCAGCTCAGTGGTTCCGGCGCCTGCCTCGCAAGTGCAGGGTCCTGGGTTCGATCCCCGGTAACCACATACAATGCTGGATGTGGAGACTCACGCCCACCAGCCATCAATACCACACACCACATACCACAGCGCCGGGTGTGGTGGCTCACGCCTGTCATCCCAGCACTCGGGAGGCAGAGGCAGGAGGATTGCTGAGCTCGAGGCTTGCCTGGGCTACATAGTGAGCTCAGAGCCAGCCCGAACTACAAAGCGAGACCCTGTCTAAAAAAAAAAAAAAATCTATCAAAATTATCACTGATGAAATAACTTCTGAAGAGCTGATTTTTACTTTTCAACCTTTAAAAATCTTTAAACTGAAACTGAATGCAGAAACGGAAGATGGCACAGCGGTGTAACCCCAGGCAGCACTATCAGGCCTGGGGGAGTTCTGTGGAGCCGAGCTCCAGGGCGTAGCTGCCACAGAGCAGGACCAGCACCTAGACTGGCCCGATCGACCACCCACCGCCGCTCCGCTCACCTGGCAGCAAGAGCTGAGGTTGATTTTGCCTGCAGGCATTTGTGATGATGCATCAGACAGCCCTGAAGCAAATGTGAGGGTTCTCAGCGGGGCCCCCAGGAAGCACTGCGCCGTCCCAGCCAGCAGCACGGATATTCCTCCTCCAAGTCTGCTGGGCTGTGGCCTCACCCGAGAGAGAGGCTCCCTAGTGGGGGCCAAGTGTCGGAGCTAGATTAAAAAACAAACAAAGGAGGCAGAGACAGGAGGGTTGCTGAGTTCGCGGCGGCTTGCCTGGGCACCATAGTGAGCTCAGGGCCAGCCTGAACTACGAAGCGAGACCCTGTCTCAAAAAGAAAAAACAAAACAAACAAACAAAAAAAGCAAACAAAGGGCCGGAGATTTAGCTCAGTGGTTCTGGCGCCTGCTTCGCAAGTGCAAGGCCCTGAGTTGGGACCTGGTTTGTAACCACATACAGTGCCGGGTGTGGTGACTCACGCCCACCAGCAGTCAGTACCACATACCCCAGCGCCTGGCGTGGTGGCTCACGCCTGTCATCCCCACATTTGGGAGGCAGAGGCAGGAGGGTTGCTGAGTTCCTGGCTTGCCTGGGCTACACAGTGAGCTCAGGGCCAGCCTGGACTACAAAGCGAGACCCTGTCTCAAAAAAAAAAAAAAAAAAAAAAAAAAAAAGAATCTTGAGGCAGCCTTGCTGTGAGAAACAGAGTAGTGGATATTTATTATACAAATGATTGATGTCTCTTTGGAAACTATGCAATATTTCTCACTTTTATCTTTCTAATAATTCTTGGAGGAAAATAATGTGATGGTGATGTTTTCTAATAATCTGTTATGCAACTTTCTCCAGGGTATCGAAAGTCCGCATGAATTCTGCACTCCATTTTTATTTTTATAAGAATACTTCTAGGATGCCTGGGTTTTGCTTTGCTTTCTATATTTTAAAGAAAATTCAGCCCTGGTACTAATATATTTGTCTCCATTTCTGGAACAATCTGTCACCTTCCCTGGCCCTGTAATTGCTGGAACGCGGATGTTCTAATTCATCTCTCTCAGCCATTGTTTCTTTCTCCATAGGAAAGTAATAGCTCCGGCCTTCAAGGGTCTTTGAAAGACTTGAATAATCTATCACAGCATGTGGCACAATACAAAGGTTTAAAATGACATTCCTAAGAGGAGTATATTTATTATTTTTTTGTAAAATGTGGTACCTATTTTTTACTTAGAGGCAGAGCTGATCAGGGCCAAATGGGCCACGGTTATGCAATGCACGTTGACAGTTATTTTGTGCACAGATTACCAGGAATTCTGCAGTCATCTCTGTGTGTCTGTCTGTTCGCCGACACGAGGAAAAAGATGCTAAGACAACACTAACTTTACAAAGGTGAATCAATATTGGATTTAGTTATCCAGGTAGTCTCTGGAGTTCCGTTCATTATTATAACTCTAGGTGTGGTTATGCACCTTTTAGACAAATGAGAAATTTCACAACCGTTTACGACAAATTGTCTTTCGGAATGGACAGAAGAGAAGGATTCGAGGGTGACGGTGACGGGAGGCACTGCTGTGCCCCGTGGGCTCGGCCCGGATCCCGAGCTCTGCCGGTCACCGACCGGTCCACACCCTGGCACAGGAGACAGCCAGCAGCCCCGCTGGGTCCCGGCCAGGGTCGCCTTGCCCACGGTGTCCTCCCCGAGGCCCGAGCGCCCGAGGCTTCGGCAGCAGCGCCCCCCCCCCCGCAGGCCTGCTTCCCGGGGGTGCAGCTCGCCAGCTCCTCTCCGCTCGAGACCCCTCCTCGCCCCTCTGCACCAGTCTTGGTGTCTCAGAGGCACCGTGCAGCCTTCTCCAGCCTGGCACCTGGGAGGAGGCAAGTGCCCCCGGCTTTGACGGGGACCAACACGGGTTAATACACCAAGCTTCTCGTGCGGGATCCGGTTTAATGCTCTGTGATTCTAGATCTCTCTTGTCTTTTCACACGAGAACAAATATCAGTTTAGAGACCGAGCCCCACTGTGGCTCTTCATCAGCTCTCCCTGCTGTTTTCTGTGTGTGTCCAGAGAAACACAGAGGCGGTTCGTGTAGCATGAGAACGGTCTGTTCACAAACGCAGGCAGAGTCAGACCCCAGGGTCGGTGCCCGACTCCTGGCTGAGGGTCGGCTTTACCAGGAGCTGCACCCCCCGCCCGTGATCTGATCTTGCAGCAGAGACCCCTCCCCTCCCCCACACTCAGCACCCCAGGCCTCTGATGGGCGTCTCGGTCCTGCCCGTGTCTGCTCTCAGCAGCTGCTGTCTGCAGTTATCCCGAAAGCTCTGTCTCCAGCCTTCTCGTCTGCCTTTGTGCCACTGCACTTCCACCCGGAGTAACACCGTTGGGTGTTTAGTACATTTAATTTGGAAATTTTCATTTTAAATTGAGGTGTTCAGATAATTTTATTTCATATGTTTTTCTTCTATAAGATACAATATTCACCAAGTTGTGGTCTTAGGCATTTCTGGCAATCATTTTCCTCCTTTCTCCCTGTCTTGCAAGTGCTCTACCCTAGCCGCTCTCCCCAGCTGGTTTTGAATCTGTTAATTTTTATGATTCAGTTTGTCTTGCCTACTCGCTTATTATTCATGCCTCTTTATTTTGGAAGTTTCAGTATTGGCTTCTCCTTTTCAATCGACACTTCGCTGAAGCACGTTTGACCTGGGAGTGACGCGGTGCTCCTTCCCGCATTAG
>PVIC010045468.1:0-14604 GCA_004025085.1 Thryonomys swinderianus
TTTATTTTTCTATGAGTTTCACTAGAAGTGAACTTGAAAACACTTTAATTTTTGCTAAGTTGTACTGAAATCATATGTAATGATTTGTGTTATGTGTATTTGCCCAACAGATCAATATCTTTTCCTTTTAATCTACTAATACATGAGAGAATACTCATTTACTCATTTTTAGTGTATTTCCAATAGTCATTAATTATCTTTTTGTATTAAATTCTGAGTACATAATGCTGAGGGCTACACTGGAAAAATGACTTATTCCCAAGAGATTACAAGGCAATGGGAAAGTCCAGAATTGACCTCACTGATAAGGCGGTGAAATTCTGTTGTGTCAATTTGATTGGTCATTGAGAGGGTCTGGATGTGGCACTCGGTCCTTTCTCTCTGTTCTTTCTTTCCTGTCCTACCTCGAAGCTACCATGAATTAACTAGCTCCATTGTGGCAAATCTCTGGCTGTTACGGTTCTTTATGGCCATGATGGTGAAGGTCAAGAGACAAGGTCTCTGCTTTGCTAAGTGTTTGGTGCTGTGTTTTTGCCCCTGAGGCAGGAAAGTTGACTAATACAACTGACAACTTTTATTTATAATTGTGTATTCCTCTTGGTGTCTGTGGTTATTCTCAGCATTTGCACTGCGTTTTTTGCTCTTGACTATATTTAAAGTACATTGTGATTTTATTTATACAAATACAGATAATGATGGATTTTATAAAGTCAAGAGTTCCTTGTTTTAACATATTGATCCTCTTAATTTTACTTCCTGCCTTTTATGTTATTCTTTCCTTAGGTGCCCCAATTAAATGCTTAATGATTAAAATTTCTATCATATTTTTATTCTGTTTATTGCTAAAAATTCTTTTTAATATTGTAAATTTTCCTTTTGAAAGGTGATTTGGTTGACCACATTTTGTTAAATTTTGTCCTTTTAATTAATATATGCTTAATTCTGATATAAAAATCATTTTGAATAGCATTTTTAGTTTAATGTTAATTTTTTATATTTTTTAAATGAGAAATTTATTAAGAAATTTATTTCATGACATCTTGCTTATAGATCATGTCTTGGAAAACTTTGTTTGTTTGTTTGTTTGATTGTTTGTTTGTTTGTTTTAGACAAGGTCTTGCTGTGTAGCCCAGGCTGGCCCTGAGCTCATTGTGTAGCCCAAGCAAGCCTCAAATTCAGCCCCACAAGTGCTGGGATTACAAGCGTGAGCCACCAAGCCCAGCTTTGGAAAACTTTTTAAAGTTTAGCTAATACGTCTAATTCAGGATCAATTTTGTAAATATCACACTAACATTGGAAAGAAAATGTGGTTTAAATTTCATTTTAACCCATGTATCAGTTTTTCTGCAAATATATGGAGTGATTATCCCCCTTTTTATATTGGTAAGAGTGTAGTAGTTGGAGTTAGAATAATTGCCACAAGTCCTAGAATAATTTATAGATATAAGAAATTCTCTCTATCAGATGATCATGACAGTATTTACTTATTTTGCTGTCTTTTTGATGCCGTACAATTGAAAACGTACCAGGGTTATGCCAAAATACACAAAGAATGCCTATTTACATTGGAACAACTTTCATTAATGTTTCCATCTTTTATTTGCATTATCATACTTTCTTTTTCCTCTGATATTAGTATATTGTAGCATAAACAAATACCTCCAAAATTCAGCCCTACTCTATTTTTGTTGTTTTTTCAGTGCTTAATAACTTTGTAAAATATTGAGTTTCAATATGTATATTTGGATCATTTCTATGTTCCTTTTTCCTGTTTTATACTTATTTTGCCTTTTCTTATTTCCTTCTTTGCACCCAGTAATAGTCTGCCTTGTGCTTTAATGCCATCTTCTTTTTAGATTCCACATATTAAAAAGAATGTATTCTTTTTCCTTTATTGAGTTTATTGATACACCTTAGATACATATTACCATCCCATTCGACACTGAGAATTTGTACTCTGCATGATATATCTTGTCATTTTTCCCATTCTCTTGTCTTCCCAACAACCCCCACCTTCCAATATACATAAGCTTTGCTTCTGTTTTCTGTTTTTATCATGAATTTTTTTCTGTCTCTTCTTTACTTTTCCCTGCCCCTCCTTTCCCTTTGAATATTTTCTTCCTATTTCAAAATACCTATTGTACATTCTGGACCTTATTTACGCCTTTAGTTTCTCACATTAGAGAAATGATCTGGCATTTACACACCTGTGTCCTATTTTTCATTTCACTACTGTGTCCTCATGTACATACATTTAAGTGTGAATGTTTCTAATTTATCATTGTTTATGGCTGACATTCCATTTTGTATTTAAGAAGACATATCTTTATCCTGCCTCTCACTGATGGACAGTAGATTTAGTTATTACAAACTAGCTGCTATAAGTGTGGGTACTCATATGTTGCTGTGATATGATTCTTTTAGTTTTTTGATGTATATATCTAGGAGGGAAATTGCAAGGTGAAATGGGACCTTTAATCCTAGTTTTGTTAAAGAATCTCCACAGTGATTTCCAGTGGTTGCGCCAGATGTTGTAGTACTTTTCTTCAGCGGAGTGTTCTGTCACTGGATTTCATTTACATAAAACCTTAGAAATGCCAAAACTTAAATAGTAGTTTCTGGGTTTTCTTTTTGCCTGGAATATCTAATTCATTCTATTAAATTTGCTTTTTCTTACTTCAGTGAGTTTTAAAAGTACAAGTTGAAAAATTTTGTTCTGGATAGGAAATGCATTCAGAATGTGCCTAGTGCATTTACATTGTGCATGTTTTTCAATATATTTCAGAAACATGTTTTTTCACTTAGAACATTTGGTTTTTGTCAACTGTCAGAGAAATCTCAAGAAACTAAGAAACTAGTGATTTCCTCTGTTAGCAACTCCTTAGATAAGTAGGCTCCTCTTGCCTGATTGCAGCCGACAGAAAACGTGTGCAGCTTGAGTAGTTCAAATTTATTACAGAGAATAAATAAGTAAGAGTACATTTGCTTTATTACTATCGAACTCCAGAGGACAAAGGGAAGTGAGGAGAAAGCTGTCACTACAGAATTTTCTTTCTGTCTGTGTTCTGTGCTTGGTATGACTGCTCATTGCTGAGGCAGGCTCCATGTGGGGAGCAAAACTCCCATATTCCCAGGCGTGCTGCACACTATGCCAGGACAGTCACAAGTTCAAAACCAACCTGGGTTATATAGTTCAAAACATGAAGCAAGGCAGGGAATAACAAAATGATAGGAATTGTTCTGTTGAGTGCAAGATGAACCTCAGGGAGAAGTCATATCTGGGATTCATAACCTTCTGGTAGTTTCTAAACCTTTTCAGCTTCCTGAGACAAGAACCTTGCATCTTCAAAAGGCTCTACTTCTTATATTACATCTTTCAGTTAGATGTCAGATAATTGCTACTAGCATCTCTTACCTTGACTTTGCACTATTATGTATTTCCACAGAAGTCAACTGTGCATTAACCCATTATTTATTTTTTATTTAATCCCAACTGTACCAATTGTGAGAAAAATTCCTCAATGGGGCTGATCCTTAGATGGTACTCAGTGATAGCTCTTATTTCTGGTGCATATATAGAAACCACGTGTATATTTAGTTGTAGAACCAGTGAAATGTAGTGTCGGTAAAGGAGAATTTCTACATTTTGATTGCCAAATTTTGATTTTGTCTTTTGTGTTTAGTAAATGTAAAATATCTACAAGCTTATGTTTCTAACTTATGGAATAAAGACAATAAGCATTCAATAGAGGTGCTGCATTAGGGGACATGTGTCTACTTATGCATGAATATATAAATCAGTATCTATATAGAAATGTAGAAAAATTTATTTCTTTTATTTTTCCTAGGGTGGGAATAGAACTTCAGGACTTACACATGATAGGCAAGCACTTTATCCCTGAGCTATGTCCCCAGCTTTTTTTTTTTTTTTTTTTTTTTGAGACAGGGTCTCGCTTTGTAGTTCAGGCTGGCTCTGAGCTCACTATGTAGCCCAGGCAAGCTGCCGTGAACTCAGCAATCCTCCTGTCTCTGCCTCCCAGTGCTGAGATTACAGGCGTGAGCCACCACACCCAGCACTGTGGTATGTGGTATTGATTGCTGGTGGGTGTGAGTCACCATGCCCAGCATTCTATGTGGTTACCAGGATCAAACTCAGGACCTTGTGCTTGTGAGGCAGGCACCAGAACCACTGAGCTAAATCTCCAGCCCCCTATCCCCAGCCTTTTACATACTTTGTTTGTTTTAAGACAGGGCATCTTTAAATTGTCTAGGAGAGTTTCTAACATTAGATTCTCCTGCCTCAGCCTTCTAAGAAGGTGGGGTTCATGAGCACATCTCCATGCTCACCTTATCTATACTTATATACACAGGGGTCTAGCACAAAGTGGCATTACACAGTGAATATTGTGCATATACTGTTCGTTAGCATTTTTGCAGGAATGGGAGAGAAGATAGCATGGAGACTGCATTTTCTTAACAAGCTCTAACATAAGAAAAAGAGTCAGGGATAATAAATAAAAACCATGCACAACACATAGGTTTATCATATTCAGCCTGTAGAAAATCAAAACCAATAAGAAGATCTTGATGATAGTTGCCTAAAAAGAAAATACCCAGAATACAACAAGGATGAAAGTTCATTAAATTTCCTTTTAGAAACCATCCAGACAAGAATTGAAGAAAGGTGGAACACTAAACGTGTGGAAAGGAAATCAAAGCAATGAGACACACTAAGATTCTATGTCCACAAAGTTACCTTTTAAGGGTGAAGATTAAAATCTTTCCTAGAAAAAACAGGAAGTTATTCACCAGCAGATTTGCTCTGTAGGTGATGTAACAAAAGATATTTAAGGGAGAAGAAAAATCATACCACAAAGAATATTTTTCCTTTTTTTTTTTCAGCACTAGGACTTGAACTCAGGGCTCTGCGTGCCCAAGGTAGGTACAGTACCACTTGAGCTAAATGCCCAGCCCAACCACAAAGACATTTTGATCTGCAGAAATGCAAAGCAAATATCCTGGAGAAGAAATATAAAATTAAAATATCACCTTGTTAGTGTTCTTGTCCTGAACTTATCTGAAAAATAACTAAAATATGGGAAGGCACCCGCTGCAGAATTGCGTGATATGGAGAAGTGAAAAAAATTATGACAAGTGCTAAATGGCAGTGAAAGAGAAGTTAGGGAAGTAAATTAAAGTGAATGGGAAGTTGAGGAAGTAAATTAAACACAGCGCAAATGTTCACAATAGATTCTGTTAAGACTGCCCTAAAGAAGAAAAATATGCTGCCCTTGTGACTTTCTTTATGGTACTGATTTACCTTTCTTCTATGATGTCAGGGGAAATTGCTGATATAAGTAATGCTATTTTTGTAGTGTCTATTCTTTATTTCTTTGCTTTTATAAATGCCAATGTTGGGCCAGGGGGGTTAGCTCAGTGGTTCCGGCGCCTGCCTCCCAAGCGCGAGGTCTTGAGTTAGATCCCCGGTAACCACATACAACGCTGGGCATGGAGACTCACGCCCACCAGCAATCAATACCACATACCACAGTGCCGGGCGTGGTAGCTCACGCCTGTAATCCCAGCACTCGGGAGGCAGAGGCAGGAGGATTGCTGAGTTAGAGGCTTGCCTGGACTACATAGTGAGCTCAGAGCCACCCTGAACTACAAAAGCGAGACCCTGTCTCAAAAATAAATAAATAAACAAACAAACAAACAAATAAATAAATAAATGTCTTATATTTGTTGTCTGATTTGGTTCTGAAAAATTTCTACAGTACTCCTATTTTCCCTTTAGCTTATAATATTTTGCATTCACCTGATTTAACCACTTTTCATATGGAAACTAGCTAAAAGTTTTAAGAACCGTAATTTCAGTGAGAGTCAACAGCATGACATAGCTGTCAAAAGACAGCTAACATATTATTGCATTTTCTTAATAGAAATGTAGTGCTTAGAATAGAAAAAGGAAGTGGTGCCATTTCACGTGTTAATCATACACTACTTGGAATATTATTTTTAGTTCTGAGCATCCTACTTAGGAGAGACGCTGACAAGCACATAAAAATGTTTTCAAATGGGTAATCAAGACACCGAGGGTCTGCAAGTCATCTGAAATGATGATAGTTTCAAGAAATTAAAATAACCAAAGAATATAGGGAAAGATATTAATTACTTTATTACAATTGTATGTAATTATGGATTCTGAAAAGAAAAAAGCCATCCATTCAGGTGGATGTATTAAGGGCGTAGGTTATATCTCGGAAGGAGGAGAAATTGACTTACAACTGTGACAGTCCCGTACAGCAATGGTGTGTCTGAAGCAAGCCTGGGAACCTGCTACAGGAAGTGTCTGCAGAGGATGATGATCCTACACCTGGATACTGCCAGGCTTGACTGTAAAATCGTGAAATGAAACTTGATGCCCTCCAGAGGTCTCTACTAGCTCAAGCATTCTGTGTTTCTACCTAAAATGCATTTGCTGTGCTGCAGACAGACTTGTTAAAAAGAAACTCATATTTGAGTCATGCGCACCTCTGATTCACCATTGTTATGGCTACTGCGTGTGTGGCTTGTTCTCATTTCCTCATTTATTTCCCAGTTACTGCCTACAGCCGTGAATGTGACTCAGCTCCCTCCTAAACAGAATGAGTAGAGAAGTCATTTTGAGTAATAAGGATGAACATAAATTTTAAAATCCTCAGGATTACACATCATTTTTAAGCAAATAAAGCTCCCATCAATATTAATATGTTTAGACCCATACATTGTAAATGAAAAAACATAACTTCTACTGCATACTTTCATCTAAATGATTTTTGAGAACGTATATTTCTTAATTCTTGTTAACCTTGAAAGAGATCAGATTTCTTTGGAGCCTTGAAAATATACATTTAAGAAATGTCTTCCTTTCTCCACAAAATTCAGAAGAAAAATTTTCAAACCCAAAAGTGATGATTCATATTAAGTATATGGCCTTGTGGGTATCAGAACAGGAGACAAACAGAGACAGAAAACAAGACAGAACAATTTAAGTAGCACTCAGTGTGTGGAGTCAGTACATGTACATGACATACCTTGATTCCTTTACATTCTCTTTTCTTTTTCTCCTTCCCATCTCCATCCATCTTTTGGCCCCTTTCTCCTTCACAAAAGATCTATGTTCCTCTTTTTATTGTCCATTTTTAACTTGTTATTTATATTTTTGGGTTTTTTTATGAGAGAAATCATACAACATTTAAACTTGTGTGTCTGGTTAACTTGACTTAGCATAGATCTTTAATTATTCTTTACTTAGGAATAGACATTCAGAAATTTCATGTTTGAGTGATCTTTGAATCTCATAAATGAGTTTAAGTCAGAAAAGTAATTTTGTATTATAGCATTCCATTTAGGAATCATTGTCATTGTTACATAGTGATAGAATTGATCATAGTTTTGGGAAACCACTGGGTCCTAGGTTCATGACCTGACTCAGTCACTAGCTGAAAGAATTCCATTGAACTTTCTGCTTTTCTTTCCCTCAGTTTACAATTAAGGAAGGCAAAATATGAATAACAGTGTGTTATTGGAATTAAAATTTCATAATACCATATATGTAAAACTATTCCTATGTTAGTCAGGACTTATACTTAGCATAATCAATTTGCATTAAATTCAGTCAGTTGAAGCTCTTTCCACAGGGATTGTACCACTGAGTTGTGTTCCTGGCCTTCTGATATTTATTTCATCTAACATTATATTTTCCAGGTATACCCATATTCCTGAACGTCCCAAATTTATCCTTTGGCCTAGAAATATTCTATTAGGTATAAGTAACACATTTACTTCACCCATTCATCTGTTCATGGGTACAGAGGCTACTTCCAGGATTTACCTGTTATGAATTAGGCTGCTACAAACATTGGTGAGCATTTGTCACTGTACTGTGAAGTTTTTAGCTCTTTGGAGAGGATACTGAGGAGAGTATAGCGGGGAGAGTATATAGAGAGGAAAGCTGAGCACTATAGAGTTTCTAATTTTACTTCTTTGAGAAATCTCCACAGCAATTTTAATAAGGAATATACTGTTTATATTCCATCCAACAATGCAGAAGTGTTTCATGTTTGCAGCAGGCATGCTAGTATTTGTTACTCTTTAACTTCTTGATGGTTGTTTTTCTTTGGGCTGTGAGGGGAAATCTTAGCAATTTTTAATTTGCATTTCTCTAAGAGACAGAGATGTTAAACAGTTTCTCCTGTATTTGTTGATATTGATACTTTCTCTCCTGAGATGTGTCTGTTTCTTCATTGAGTCCTTTATCTTAGATGGTCATGTTTTTTGAGTAGTTTATGCACTCTACACTTGATCTTAGCCAAAAGGCCAAGAAGCAATTGTTTATGTAATCTAGATATGAGTTCTCAGGAATATCTAGAAACATTTTCATATTCTGTGGGTGTCTCTTCATTTTACTAATTAATTCCTTTGCTGTATAGAAGGTTTTTTTAAAATTTCATATAATCTATTTCTTCCTGTTATATCTTGTGCAATCAACCAATATTCTTACATAAGTAGCTATTTTTGTGACAATTGAATCTTTTTAACTATATAATTCCCTTTACAATTCTCAGTTGCCTTTTTTGTGTTGAATGTTTTGTACATCTTGTGTTGTTTGATTAATATTTATGTGGTTTCATGGATTCTACTTTTCCAACTATCTCAAACTAGATCACCGGTAGCCTGTATAAATTGGGTGTAATATCCTTTTGATGTGTTCTCTCCCTTACTTTTTGTACTTTGGGGAATTTCAAGAATTTCTACATTGATCTAATCTTTTCATTGAAAAGTGGTGTACAGCAAACAACACATCGGAACACTGTATCCCATCATAGCTGGTAGATACCCCTGGTCCTAGTTATCAAAGATCCTTAAGATTCACTGATGTTTCCAATCCAGTTCAGCATTGGTCTCTCATTTCCAGCTTCACTCATTCCTAAGTTCATACCTCTAACTCAGTGGTAGAAAACATGCACTCTTTTCATACAATATACTTATATGTTTATTCAAGTAATGTATAAATAGTAGTTTCAAGTCTTTTTCGTACCCCTGTTGCCTTTGGTCCTTAAGCTAAGGATATGATGCATAATAATGGCTTCCTTGTTATTTAAGTCATTCTTATCTACTTCTTCCCATATTATTTTCTTTCCCTTACTTATTTGGCATATATTTATGTTCATATTTTCATCATCAGTTCTGGAATATTGGTTTCCATTTTGGACAGCAAGTATTTGAATGAATACACCAATATAAAACAACAGCACAGATAAGAATGAATTAATGATTACACTAAATTAAATTCTTGTCCATCAAATGCTTACCCTTTTTCTTCCTTATATCCTTTTCTCTTATGCCATGACTTTAAAGAGCCACATTGTCACTGCTACCAGTTAGATATGGCTTGGGTATTTTTCCTAAGTGTTCACGTATTGATAATTCATTCTTGTTATGAACTATTATTGTTGCAGAACTTAAGTTTGTTACTCACCGCTGTAGACACACAATGACTTTTGGACACACTATTGGAGTAAGGAAAAAGTGATTTATTTGAAAGGCTAGCACAGCAAAGAAACCTACCAGCAACAAAGACCTTCTTGCCAAGAGGTTACGAGTATAGGGCTTACACAGAGGCTGTATGGATGCCTGTCAGATGGGTAATTTCAGGGTAGTCACAGTTTTCTGAGGTCTGCTCGTCTAATGTTCAGGCTGCTGTTATCTTGGTCATCAGAACTTGTGGGTTTTATAAATGGAAAACAAAGCTACTGATCAAAAAGTGGTATGACTCAGGTGGCTTTAGTTCCTTAACCTATGAATAACTACTCTTGAACTATTAATATAGGGAAAACATATTTAACAAGGCAATGGAGAAGAGAGCCAAATGTAACTTTCATCAGGGAACAGAGAAAAGCAATAAAGAGGCAACGTTCACAGGAGAACACACTTAAACCCAACTGGCTGTTTCAACCAGGATTGCCACTAGAGGAAAGCTAGTGGAAGATGGAAAGTATATTGCTTAGCTCTAGGACCTCTAAAGTTAATGGTTTTTGTAATCAATTAAAAATTAGGGAAGCTAGAATTTGTACTCAGGTTTTCACTCATTTACACAGAGGGTCAAAATTCAATACAGCTGTGGTCAGTGGCAAGTCCTCTGGGAGCAGCAGGTGACCCAATCAGCTTATTATAGAGGAACAATTATTGAATCTTGGTGGCTTCTCAAGGAGAAGGGTTTGCATCAGGAGACACATGTATCCATATGTTTCTGTCCCTCATCTCTTGCCACATGTTGATTTTGCTCTGCACCATCTCAGAGCTCTGCCAACAAGAAGGCCATCACCCTGTGCACCGCCTTGGCTTCACACTTGAGCCATGAACTGAAGTAAACACTATTTGGTGTTTCTATTCAGGAAGGCAAAAGAGGTTAGTCCAACCATCATAGTAACAGGAAAGAAACTTGAGAAATTGAATAAGGCCAAATATTATCCATAGATTGTCCTGGGTTCAAAAAAAGGAAAATCAGTTGTTTGAGTGATTTTTTTTTTTCTAAGATGCTATAAAGAATACAGAACAGTGCTGAAGAGGGAATGTCACAGTAGTAGAGAGACTGGCTCTGACTCTACTGATATGGCCTTAAGGGAACTATCTAGTCTTTCTGTCCTTCAGTTCTCTTGGCCGTGTGAGGGATAGTGTTGAAATGTCATCGAGCTACATCTTTATTAACACCAATGAACAGAGTGCTTAAACTATGATGACAATAAATAAATGAGTAACTATTTTAATTAATCCAACTTATGTGATTCTTCTGGAAATATTAAATCTCTTACACTACTGAAGAGCCTCAGAGGATTTACTGGGTACTCACATTTTGATAAATTAAAATTTTTTTAGACATTCATTATTCATATATAGAACTATGTATTAGCATACAAATATGGAAACATAGAAACACAGAAAAACATAATTATGAAGCTATAAATGTTTTTAGAGAAAAGAGGAAGATTTTACATGAGAATAATATGGGATTGATTTCATAGGTGCCCCATGTGGTTGGTCTTTGTGTAGAGAATTTATTTTTTAAAGTAGAGGTATGTATTTGAAAAAGAGCAAGAAAAATGGTTAATATTAGAGAATTTATACAGTTTTTCAGCTCTATATCAATTGAGATCGACTTACATTAGTAAATTGGATTACTACAAGATAATATATTTACCAATGAATATTTGAATGAAATAATATATTCCTTTATCCTTCTATCATTGTTTCTTTCCCATTATGACTTTTTAACATTGCACATATTCAGTAGCTTTACATAGTAGTTCTTTGAGAGCCTTCTGCATTCCTATGTCCAGGGTCAGTCAACAATTAACTGATTTTACACACCAGGGTTGGACCCCTGTATCTTGAGCTTCTTTCCTTCCTCATTGCTTCTGCTTTCAGTTTCTAGTCTTCCAGAAGCAATGTCCCAAGTTCCTGCCTTTGATGCTTCCAGCTAAAAAGAATGGAGTTTCTGTCTGATTTTAGCATCTACACTACTTGTAGACCCAGGAGTACCTTTCAATTATATGAATGCAATGCTCATCCTAGGTTGTGTTAGCCATTCAAAGAAAAGAGAAACAAACCTTATGAATTTAGGGGTGGGGGTTGTGGCCTCAGTGGGAGAACAGGAAAAATGAGAATTAAATCATGTCATATACTCTTACAAATTCTCAATGTTGAATGTGATCATGATGTGTGTGTGTATAGTGTACCAATAGAGATTTTTTTTAAATAAAGAAAATAAAAAACAAATCGGCTTCACTATCTGCCAGTGTTTTTTCCTTCTTCAGTGACTTCAAGTAGTTATCTTAACATCTTTTGTTCAAAATTTATAATTGGTATAGGAGAGAGATTTCATCTGATTTAATATAACCTACTGTTATTAGAATCTGGAATGATTTTTGACTTTGAAGTTATTACATGATTATTTTATGAGCATTTTGCTAATGAGCAATATACTTCACTCTAAATGTTATTTTCATAGTTCTATTTGGTTTTTAATTCTCATTTTCTTAGACTTTCTTCAATTGACAATAATAGGCCCAGTTTTGAGAAGAGAGGTTCTTGACTTGGTGTATTGCTTCAATCTCAGCTTTTTCTTCTTAATTCCCCAAAGTTCATAGTTATTCTTTTGGATGTGAATATTCTGATCTGTTTGTTATATTTTCTTTCTCTTCCTCTCTTCTTCTTCTTCTTCTTCTTCTTCTTCTTCTTCTTCTTCTTCTTCTTCTTCTTCTTCTTCTTCTTCTTCTTCTTCTTCTTCTTCTTCTTTCTTCTTCTTCTTCTTCTTCTTCTTCTTCTTCTTCTTCTTCTTCTTCTTCTTCTTCTTCTTCTTCTTCTTCTTCTTCTTCTTCTTCTTCTTCTTCTTCTTCTTTTCTTCTCCTTCTCCTTCTCCTTCCCCTTCCCCTTCCCCTTCCCCTTCCCCTTCTCCTTCTCCTTCTCCTTCTCCTTCTCCTTCTCCTTCTCCTTCTCCTTCTCCTTCCTTCTTCTTCTTCCCTCTTCTTTCTTCTTCCTTGGCAGAATTTTTCTTTTCTCTCTTCTTCCTTGGGCATTGAACTGGCACCCTTGTGCTTCCAACATAGGTATAGTCCCACTTGAGCTAATTCTCCAGCTTTCTGTTATATTTTCTTGCAATTGAGTCACTAGAGGGTAATGACGTTGGGTTTTTGAAGCTTTCTTGGTTCCCTGAATGGTTCATTCCCAGCAGACTATGAAAGAAGCTTTATGCCAATTAACAACATGCTGGTTCCCATTGCTTTGCTTTTCAAGATCCACAGGTAATTCTATACATAACTGACTTTCTTTATGATCCTTATTGTTGATTACATGAATTGGCATTTAATCCTGTCTTTTATTCTACTTCTCATAATTTATCTAGTCTTATTTCTTTGGCTCTTTATGATATATTATGCATGCTTTTATCCACTAACACTCATCTACTAATTTCAACATTTTAGCCTTTTTAATACTATATTTTCAAATTTATCATCCTCATAGACAGGTATCCTGGCATCTTACTCAATACTGCAGGTCCTCTCACGCTTACCTATGATGAAAGCTTCACTGAGACAGAATTTTTCTCCCAAAGATGTACCTAGGTGGATTGAAGCACAGACAACCCATATTTAATGATACAGATTTTTGAATGAGTAGAATTGCTACATATATCACAAATCCATGAACCATATGACTCTATTACATTTTTAGTTTCTATATGTATGTCACATTCAGGGTGATTTCTACAACTTTCTACTGATAGACTAGTTTTCTGCTTCTATGGATATTGCTTGGTGTTGACCTCACTAAGAATTCTAAAGCATTGACTTTTTTTTTTTTTTTTGCAATCGTCCTGCCTCAGCCTCATGAATCCTGGTATATCAGACATGCACAACTATGACTGGCTTTTTAAACAGTTTTAATGGTATGGCTCACTATGTGATTTGTAGTTGTTAACTGAATCTTCTCTAGAGGAATTCTTTTCTATGGAAACACTATGGTTTATGTTTCAACGGCATTTATGTCACTCCTCTGTGGTTGTGTTTGCTACAGCCAGATTCTATGTCCTTTTCTCACTTCTGATACAGTTTTATCTGCTTAATACAACTGCAATCCATCTTCTAACTGTAAGCAAACATGGGGTTTCAGTTGTCCCTTGCCCGTGCCAGTCTTCTCTTGTCTTTAAGGTGCCCTCCCCTTTTCCTGAGCGCGTGCCGGTTTGTGCCTACGGAATCCCTTAAGGTCCATTCCCTGCTCAAATCTGTCCTCCTCCATTTTCCCGCCCCTATTTCTCCCTTGTTTTGGGTTATTCTTATTTCTTGCTTTCACAGTTAACTGTATAGTTTTTAAATATACTTCATCTTACTAAATACTTACATGTGTCAGAATCTTGAAGAGAAAGTCTTCCCATAAAACTTATGTGCAATTTCTCTTCACAGTCTCTCATCTCTGTGACGCTCCACACCCATGGTAACCTACTCGGGACAAATGTGCTGGAGTCACAGCTCCCATATTGCTGAACACCACAAACACTCATGACTTATAATTTTGCCCCTGTGCTTGTAATTCATATCTTTGCTACACACATACACACACACACATACACATATGCATGATATATACATATATGCACATATGTGTATATGTATATATACATATATATATACATATGTGTATGTGTGTGCATATATATATATATATATATATATATTCATATATATGATATAAAGTTAAACACCCAAATAAGTACCTTTTCTGTAGGGCTGTCACAGGCCATCTAAGCAGGCTGGCATTGAGAGCTTTGCCCTCCAAATCATGCTACCCATCCTTTGAGAGCAGGAAAAAAAAAGGAGTTTTTTCTTGTTCCATTAGTACACAGTGAATTCTTAAAATAATAAATGAAAGAATAAACATGCAATTTACAAATACAAATCCATTTTTGGAAGTGATCTAAGCAATAGTTCATTTTCCTTCCAATTTTAACGAGTATGGAATATAATATGCTTCCAAGAAAGAACATTCTTTAATATGTTGTAGCTT
>PVIC010045469.1:0-14618 GCA_004025085.1 Thryonomys swinderianus
AACAACAACAACAACAACAACAAAAGAATTCAGTTTCGTAACTTAAAACTTGGGAAAAAAGAGTATAAGTAAAATAGCATAATCTCATCACATACAACCAATATAAATACTTTTTCAACCAAAGTTAACTTTTATTTTACTATATTTGAAGAAAAAACCAGAATTAAAACCAAAGAAAATATTGAACTCTAGAAAATTGTTAAGGGCACAGGTCCTATGAAAAATTTAAAGTAGTTAAGCAAACTTTAAGTTGTTGAGATCATTAAATTCTCTCTCAGTAGGTTTTCTTCCTGTTCAGGAAATATGAGTTTCATATTTAAACCAATAGAAAACCTATATTTACCTTTTTAAGAGGGACTCCAGAAAAAATTAATAAGGAAAAAACTGATCTGTAAGAAAATTATCTTGTAGATACATGAAAGGAAGAAAAGGTTGGTATCTAAAAGAAAACTTAAGAGATAATATGTGTACTCAGTGTCCCTTGGTTCTTTCTTCTCTGAATTGCTAAACAGCTAAAAATCTGGGCTTGTTTCAGAAAGCAACGTTTTTTACCTAGCTTCTTATCAAGCTTGAATATTGAGAATGGAATTGTGAATTTTTTTCCACAAGTGGAGTTTTGTTTTGTTTTTCTTTTGGTGCCTGGGATCGAATTCAGGACCTTCAGCTTGCAAGGCAGGTGCAGGAAGCACTGAACTGAGTCCCTGACCCTAAATTTACAGTTCTGGCAGAGCAGAGCTCTTGGTGGTTTTGGTTTTGTCCTTCACTTTGCCTTCCTTGATGTGGTGAATCATAAGCTTTCGATACTTATTGAACAAGGGAATTTTCTAGTTTTTGCAGCGCTTCAGTCAGTCTAGACCTTCTTGAAGGCACAGAAAAGAACATAATTTGAGTAGTGGAGGCAGCTACTCAGCCCTGAGCAGGGAGCACGCAGAGTGAGCATCATGTGAGTGTGGGCATGCCAGTGTGGCCGAGGGAACAAGTTTGGGTTTGAAAATCAGGAGTTCAATTTGAATATGTTGAATTTTCTTTTTAATGTCACTTTGAAAACATTTCCCAGTGAATAACATGTAAGTTGGAAAATGAGAGTAGCATGTTTTCTGTGGGTCTATACCGAGCCATGCTTTGTAGCATTCCATTACTGTATTTTCATGTGCTTTGGTGTTTGATTTGCTGAAATCTTTTGTATCCAAGAAAGCCCTGAACTCTTCTTCGCCATCAGAAGTGAATTTTTCCCTAGCTTTAACCATTCCTACTTGTCCCCTTGCCAGTTACATAGCACCCAGTTCATTGAACTGAAAATCTAGAACAAGTTTTTGGGAGGGCTCCCCTTTTTTATAGAATATGGAATTTTAGGAAAAACAAGAATGTTAAAGATGAGCTGGTGCAATAAAAAACTAAGCAATGTATAGAATGGTTAAAAAGTAAGATTTTTTTTTAGACAAGTTATCTTAATGTGAAGACAGGGTCTTTCTGTATAGTTCAGGCAGGCCTTGAGCTCAGCCTGTAGCCCATGCTAGCTTCAAACTCAGCAATCCTCCTACTTCAGCATCCCGAGTGCTGGGATTGTAGGTATGCACCACCATGCCTGGCCAACAGTAAGAATTTTAAAAAATACATTTGCATTTTAATATTTCAGGAGATGTTACGACTCAGGTAGCTCTTCAGCCTGCACTGAGGTTCAATGGTGGAGGTCACATCAATCACAGCATTTTCTGGACGAACCTGAGCCCCAATGGTGGTGGAGAACCCAAAGGTTAGTATATATTAGTACAAACCTATGTGCATTTTGTGCACAAAAGGAATCATTATTGATTTCTTTCTTTTCATCTTTCTTTGGGGGGTTGCTGGGAGTGAACCTAGGGCTTCCTGCATGTCAAGCACTCAGTATACCACTGAGTTATACCTCCAGTAGATTAATTTTCTTGTCATCTTAATTCTCCTGAGGTATAGGTGGAATATTTTTCATAGCAAGGCATCTAACAAAGTTGTAGCTTTTAAAGGGAGGGCATGGGTAGAAATAGAGAATACAATCAGGGACTCATATCATCAGGATTTACACACATACACAAAACTATCTCATAGTTTAAATTATTATTTTTTTTTTTTGTTGAGAGTCTCGCTTTATAGTTCAGGCTGGCCCTGAGCTCACTATGTAGCCCAGGCAAGCCTCGAACTCAGCAATCCTCCTGTCTCTGCCTCCCGAGTGCTGGGACATGCCTGGCACTGTAGTAAGTGGTATTATGAGTCACCACGCCCAGGTGAGGCAGGTGCCAGAACCACTGAGCTAAATCCCCAGCCCTCTCATACTTTAAATATTAAGGAAAGAACCCAGGCATGCTGACACTGAGGAGTCTGAGGCAGGAGGATCATTACTGCAAGTTTGAGGCCAGCCTGGGCTACAACAGTGAGTTCAGGGCCAGCCTGAACCTAAAAAAAAAAAAAAAAAAAAAAAAATTTAGAAAAGAAGAACTTTATAGCTTCAGGACCTCTGGAATGTGATACTTAACCATCTCTACTGTTTATGAGTTGCAGGGTTAATAATGGGGCTGTTTTCAGAATTACATGTAAAGTGTATAGTGTGTTGGATATTATTTTTCTAGATTAAAAGTTATTTGTGGCACACTTGTAATCCTAGCACTTGGTAGGCTGAAGGAGGAGGATGGTGAGTTTTAGGCCAGCCTGGGCTACATAGCAAGTTCCAGGCCAGCTAGAGTTGCCTATTCTAGAAAATTAGGTTTCCAGGGTTTTTTTTAGTTTTTTTTTTTTTTTTTTTGAGACAGGGTCTTGCTTTGTAGTTCAGGTAGCCCTGAGCTCACTATGTAGCCCAGACTACCCTCAAACTTACAGCAGTCCTCCTGCCTCTGCCTCCTGTGTGCTGGGATTATAGGCATAAGTCACCACGCCTGGCACTGTGGTAGTGGTACAAGGGATCGAACTTGGGACCTCACACTTGCAAGGCAGATCCTGGAACCACTGACCTAAATTCCTGGCTCTCCGAGTGTTTTTTAAAAAGTATAGGCAATGAGGGATGTATAGCACCAGGTGGTGTAGTTCGTTCAGTGACTTCCTGTGTAACTTGTGGAATCTCAAGTGACTTTAACTGTCCTTACCCCGAGGATGATGTGGGACATGAATACAGCTCTCCTCCTTCATTTCTAGACTCCTTGCACTTACTTTTATTGTTTTTTTTTAATTGGTACTATTCAGGGCATCCTATCTAATACCCTGGAAATAAATAATTTCCTTTGAAGTGATATTAAACGGGGAAGTAAGTCTAAGAAACTGGATAATTTATTCTTTGTGAGTCAGGTCTTTGGACTATACGTAACTCTTTGGAGGTTTTGTTAATAACTACAATATCAGTCTGCCCGTATCCAACCCATGGTTTTGGCATCCACCCTGATTTTGCATTATCTGTGCCACTTGACTCCTCTAGTGGTGCTCACAAAAGATGACCACTTTTCAGTCCATAATATGAGAAGAGTGAAGTTTTTCACCCAGCTCAATCAATGTACTCAATCTCAAATTAATTCTGTATTGCTGCAGAATACAAAAATTATATAGTTCTTGGGCTGGAGGTTTAGCTCAGTGGTTCCAGTGCGTGCTTAGCAAGCTCAAGGTCCTGAGTTCGATCCTTGTAACCACATACAACAATACCAGGCTTGGTGACTCACACCCACCAGGCTTGGTGACTCACACCCACCAGCAATCAGTACCACATACCACAATGCATTGTGGCTCAAGCCTGTAATCCCAGCACTCAGGAGGCAGAGGCAGGAGGTTTGCCGAGTTCTGAGGCTTGCCTGGGCTGGATAGTGAGCTCAGGGCCAGCCTGAACTACAAAGCCAGACCTTGTCTCCAAAAAAAAAAAAAATTATAGTTCTTTTTTTTCTTTTATTTTTCAGTGCTGGGAGTCAAGCCCAGGGCATTGTGCCTGCTAGGCAAATGCTTTTCATTGAGCTACAGTTACAGCTCTTGAAGTATATCCCCTTAGTCCAGCAGCAGAAAAGAAAATGACCCTTCTAAAATAAATCTGGTTGTGATAGGAGGATCTAGAGTACCTTGTAGAAGAACTGAACAGCCATAATTTTTTATTCCCAAATGAGGACCTAAAGTGGAGTAGAAGTCAAAGTAAAAATTTCTGTTGAGGAAAAAATAAATAAAAGAAAGCCAGTGGAAAATATTACTTTTTCCTGATGAAAATAACAGGGTGAGTGAAGAAATATCTCACTTCATTAAAAACATGTGAATTAAAACTGAAACTTTGGTACTGGTGTCAGGGCAGGAGGAACACAAGTATTATCTACAATCACCAAGTTATATGTATCTTTTGTATAATGTTCAGTTTCTAAGGCCATATGATATTTTCATATAAGTAATATAATTTATCATAATTGTCAAAATCTGATTTTTGGATTTTTTAAAATAGGGGCATTGCTGGAAGCCATCAGACGTGACTTTGGTTCCTTTGAGAAGTTTAAGGAGAAGCTGACAGCTGTGTCCATTGGCGTCCAAGGCTCCGGGTGGGGTTGGCTTGGTTTTGATAAGGAGCGGGGGTGCTTACAGATTGCTGCCTGTTCTAATCAGGATCCGCTGCAAGGAACAACAGGTTAGATTTGAAAACTGTTTTTCATTTCATTTGGTATATGTGCTGCCAAAGCGAGCACTTCATTTCATTTGGAATATGTAGTTTACTGTAAAGCATTTAGGTAAAAGTAAGAAAAACTAGTAGTGTTTAAATTTAACCCCAAGCATCTAGTAGCCCGAGTACATCTTAACAGAGAATACCAAGCCTTATCCAGGTAAAATGCTGTAAAAATCCTTGATGAGGGCCAGAGGGTTAGCTCAGTGGTTCCGGCACCTGCCTTGCAAGCACAAGGTCCTGAGTTCGATCCCCGGTAGCCACGTACAATGCTGGGTGTGGAGACTCATGCCCACCAACAGTCAATACCACATACCATAGTGTCGGGCGTGGTGGCTCACGCCTGTCATCCCAGCACTCGGGAGGCAGAGGCAGGGGGATTGCTGAGTTCAAGTCTTGCCTGGGCTACATAGTGAGCTCAGAGCCAGCCCGAACTACAAAGCAAGACCCTGTCTCAAAAAAAAAAAAAATCCTTGATGATTTGTAAGATAAATACAGGTAATTTTGTAGATAAGTGTTTTAATAACAAAATTATGTTAGCATTAATTTAAATAATTTTGTACACTAAAATAAAAAACTAAAGCTAGATAAGAGCAAGGAAAAGAAATAGAAGCTGAGCCTCACTTTAGAATTTGTATTCTTCCCCTCTTTCTTGAGCTCTTATGGTTAAACTGAGATGAGGACTCAAGTTTCCAGATTTCTCCCTCTCTGGGGTCTTTGGTATGTGAAATTATTTGGCTTGGAAACTCCAAGCCAGGCTGAGCAAATTATGTTTTTTTTTTTTTTTGAGACAGGGTCTCACTTTTGTAGTTCAGGCTGGCCCTGAGCTCACTATGTAGCCCAGGCAAGCCTCGAACTCAGCAATCCTTCTGCCTCTGCCTCCCGAGTGCTGAGATTACAGGTGTGAGCCACCATGCCTGGCACTGTGGTATGTGGTATTGATTGCTGGTGGGAGTGAGTCACCACGCCCAGCATTGTATGTGGTTACCAGGATCGAGCTCAGGACCTTGTGCTTGTAAGGCAGGCGCCAGAACCACTGAGCTAACCCTCTGGCCCAATCCTGTTTTTTTTTTTGTTGTTGTTGAGTCCTATTGAATTAGAAACCTGTAAAATGACCCTGAGGAGGAAGGAGAGTCATAAGTCAGAGGCTGTTAACTGGGCCACTGATCTCTGATATGATGAATATAAAGCAATGCCTTGGCATTGGGCACCAATGGTTTGTTCTCTGCCACCCTTCTTACCTTTACCCATGATTTGGATTCTTCCTTATACAACTCATATCTTGGTGTATATTCCAAGTTTGCCAGAATCCAAACATTCTTTGTGGGAAAGTGAGATGCCATAAGAATCTACTGAAGACTGTAATCCCACCTGTAATCCCAGCACTCAGGAGACAGAAGCAGGAGGACTGCTGAGTTTGGAGGCTTGCCTGGGCTACATAGTGAGCTCAGGGCCAGCCTGAACTACAAAGTGAGACCCTGTCTCAAAAAAAAAATTGTAGTGGTTTTCCTGAATCTTTTAAAAGTATTTTTTCTCTCACTTTTTTTCCCAAAGTAAAGCTTAACTAAAATTTCTTTATAGGAATATTGTTAAGCAAATTTGCTGTTACATAAGAAACCAAAATGGATGGGATTTTTATAATGGATAATTTTGTGTGGAAGGACTAGTAAAAGTTTTATATTAAGAAGCTGCAATGTTTTAGACTGAAACTTAAAGTTTTTACTTTTCTTTTTTCTCATAGGTCTTATTCCACTGCTGGGGATTGATGTATGGGAGCATGCTTATTACCTTCAGTATAAAAATGTTCGGCCTGATTATTTAAAAGCTATTTGGAATGTAATCAACTGGGAGAATGTAACTGAAAGATACATGGCTTGTAAAAAGTAAATCATTATCAGTATACTGAGTGTGTCAAGCTCTTTATGACTATTATGATTGTTTTTATAATAGTACAAAATATTACTATATACTAGTAAGCTGCTATATTATAGCATTTATTGATGTTGCTTGTTCACATATTTGATAATTTAATGTTCCGAAATAATTTAGTTTCAAATTTTGTTATTAGCCAACTTTGAAAGTAGCAAGTACTTTATGTGATGTAGTCTTTATTAAACATTTTTTTCAGGAGTTACAATTGCTAGATTATTGTATTATAAAACCTTAAAAACCTTTTCCAGACAGTTCTGGGGTCTGTAGGGAAGGCTTTGTAATCGTGTTCTGTTACAGTTACAGAAAATCTAGTCTTTTCCCCAGCTGCTTAACAGTAAAATAGAAAACTGAGTATTTCTCTTTTCTATTGAAAAGTGCTCTTTTTGTTAAGTAATTTTCTGTCTAGTGGTACTGCTGTAGATTTCACCTAGTGGTCCTTATATGGACGGTATTTTTGTCATTCAAAAACATAAAACTTGTTGCTGGGAATGTAGCTCACTGGAAAAGCTCTTTCTTGCTATGTACAAAACCCTGAGTTTGATCCTCAACACTGCAAATAAATAAATTGCCCTAAAAAAAAAAAACAATGTAAGACCAGGGATTTAGCTCAGTGGGACTGTGCCTGCCTAGTACGATCCCTGGTTTAAAAAAAGACAAACAAAAACCCAGTGTAACTTAATTGAGAATTGCTTTATTATGAGGAGATAATTATGCATTTGGATTTTCCTTTAGGCAGAAATACAATTTCATGTGAATCTGGTCCTTAAACACAGAAATATGTGTTGTATAAGAATGTTCAAGAGGGACAAATGAGGGTCTGACGATTGATAACAACAGCAGTGGGGACTGGGCCACAGGCATACTGCCCTGCTTTCACGCCATGACTGTGCATCTCTGTCACGAAAGCTGGGCCTGGGCCTGGGCCAGATAACTCCTCCTGGTAGAAGAGGTTATGCCTTTGGAAGGTGTCAGCAGTGTATCTCCCACTGAACTTATTTTCAAAGACATGTTCTTGATTTATTCTATCCTTTGTGAGTTTTTTGTTTTGTTTTAAAGAACTTATAGTCACTGTAGAAGCTTTATATTGTTTCTCAATAAAGGAAAAATTATACCCTATAATTCAGGGATAGCATTTCAGATTGTATTCCTTTCCAGTTTTTATACACAGAGCTGCATACTGTCTCAGTGTAGTTGGGGTTTTTTTTGTATTTGGCTCACCATTGTCCTGCCTTTCGCATGCTGACTCATCATTGCAGTCCTTCCAACATGATGTTCTGCCGAACTTTGAGTCCAAGGTGATGAGCCCAGGTACTGTGTGGATTTATATCTCTGAAACTGTGAACCAAAATAAGTCCTTTAAGGGCTGGAGATTTAGCTCAGTGGTTCTGGTGCCTGTCTAGCAAGTGCAAGGTCCCTGATTCGATCCCGGTAACCACATATAACAATACTGAGCGTGGTAACTCACGCCCACCAGCAATCTACCACTTACCACGATGCTGGGCATGGTGGCTCATGCCTGTAATCCCAGCACTCAGGAAGCAGAGGCAGGAGGATTGCTGTGTTGGGGGTTTGCCTGGGTTACATAGTGAGCTCTGGGCCAGCCTGAACTACAAAGCCAGACCCTGTCTCAAAAAAAAAAAAAAAAAAAAAGGAAATTGCAACTGATGAAGGTGTCCTGGTCTGTCAGACCGAGCCTAGACTAAATACCATTGGAAAAGGAGTGTAAACCTAAGCAATTTCCTCTGTGCCCGCAAACTCTCCCAATGGCTCCATCGTGTGGTCAGGCTGAGCAACATCAGTATTGGGCGGTTTTTGGGAAGGTGTCAGCGCGCAGCAGCAGACAGTGGTAGATGACGCAGTGGAAGGAGGAGCTGTGGAAGCAGGGTGGTAGGAGGGGGAGGGGTGGATGGCTCTGGGAGAGCCCTGGAAGGCTGGTGGGAAACTGAAACCGGAGCCGCCCCCAGGTTTCTCCCTTATGGGGGAGGATCATCTGCGTTAAAGAAAGGGGGTTGTGTAGGGGCGGTTTAGCCAGAAGTAGCCTAGGCGGAGATGGGGGAGAAGACAGAAGCAGTCAGGAAGGAGAGAGAGGGTTGGCTGCCGAGGTGGGAAGAGCCCTGGACTTATGGAACCTCCGACCATTTTTCCTAGCGCCAGAAGTTGTAAGGGTCCCTAATCAGACCAGGTTTAAATGAGCCGTTAGGTGGCCGGATATTTTGGTTATCTAATTTATATTGGGGTCCAAATTAAGGTAAACAAATGGATAAGGTATTTGAGTCTTAAGTCTAAGCCCTCAACATTTCGCAGCAAGCACCCCAAGGGGGAATCTGCAGATACAGTGTATCCAGAGCCCATGGCGACCGGAGAAAAGACAAAAGGCAGCATCTGGAATCCGAGATGTCTCTTAAGGTTCAGATACTGCCCCCATTTAGAATCCGATTCTAAGTACGAAGACCAAGCTTCCCATGGAGGCCTCCCTCCGTGGGGAGGAGGGCTTAGGTCAGAGCGACCAGAGGGCCACACCACCCACTGAGGCGTCCCTGGCAACAGGGTGGGGGCTGAACAGGCAGGTCCGGACCTGTCCTGGTGGGTCCTGAACCTACAATGGGAGACCCGAAGCTGGGCAGCCAGCCTGCGTCCAGACGGATGTCCTGTTTTCTGGCCACCAGGACTGAGACCCTCACACCCAGGATTATGGCTGGAGGGGGAACTTATCCGAATTGGGGTGAAGGAGTTGATTTGCTGGTGTTGTGCGTCAAGAAGATGCCAGGGAAGATGGGTGTGGGTGCTGGGGGGCAGGTCTGGAGCTGGGTGTCGGGAGGAGATGGGGTTAGGGGACCTTTGACAGAAAATCAGGGCACCAGCAATCCCACTTCTGACACCAGTGTTAGAACTCTGGTGGCAGCCAACAACCATGCCGCACACCAGGCAGCCCAAAAGGAGGTTTTATTTAAGGGGGAAGAAGTGGCTCCTGCACCGGAGAAGGGGTCGAAGCAGAAGCTTGGAACAAAGGAAAAGATGGTCTTCTATAATCTTGGGTTCAGGAACCTAGGTAAGGGCCAGAGTGAGGTAACTTTTGACCTATCACAAGCCATGTTGCCTTCCAAGATTTTTTTTTCTTGCAGAAGTTCAGTGGGGTGGAGCTATAGGGAGGTGAAGGAGTCAGAAGGACTATATATAAATAGAGGGCCATAACCCTATGAAGAGTTAATTTCTCTTTTTTAACTGAACTATTTTATTGCCAATATGTACATGCCTATTCATCCCACTAGATTATGCATACTCTAAAAACAGGTATTTTATCTTATTCTGTTTTGAGATTTCTCAATGCTTGTATCTTATTCTTTTTTTTAATCTTCTCAGTGCTTGAACCAGAGAGCCTTACCTATAACAAGAGTGTAAGTTTTTTTTTTCCTTTTGTGGAGCTGAATTGTTTGGTAGATCAGCCTGAGAAAATTCAGTCAAGGGGAAAAGGCCTATGTAAATAATTGGATTGAATTTGTTGGACTTAATCTGGGCTAGGAACTATGCTAAGAACTAAAGATTCAACATGTCTAATCATTACATTAATCCTTAAAAAAAAACCCCTTTCAAGTGTTTATGTAGCCCATATTAAAGATGAGAAAGTTAAGGCTCACAAAAATGACTTGACAAAGGGCTTTTATCTATAATATGCAAGGAACTTAAATCAGTCTCCCCAAGTTTAAAGACCCAATTCAAAAATGGGCATCTGAAATGAACAGACACTTCCCAGAGGCAGAAGTCAAAGCAGCCAAGAAGCATATGAAGAAATGTTCAACATCACTGTTCATTCGAGAGATGCAGATGAAAACAACACTGAGATTCCATCTGACTCCACAAGGAATGGCCGCTATTACAAAATCAACCAACAATAAATGCTGGTGAGGCTGTGGGGAGAAAGGAATTCTCCACTGCTGGTGGGATTGTAGATTTGTGCAACCACTGTGGAGATCTGTGTGGAGATTTCTCAGAAAACTAGGACTAGAGGTCCCATTCGACCCTGCTATCCCCCTGCTAGGAATATACCCAAAGGAATTTAAAAAATCACATTGGAAAGACAGATGTACACCCTTGTTCATAGCAGCTCAGTTCATGGTAGCCCAATCTTGGAAACAACCCAAATGCCCATCAACTGGAGAGTGGATAAAGAAGATGAGTTTTTTAAAAAATGGAATATTACTATGCCATAAAGAACGACAAGATTCATTCATGTATGTGCAAATGGTTACACCTTGAGGACACACTAATAAGTCAAATAAATAGATCACAGATGTGCAAATACCAGATCTTTTCTTTGATATGAGCATCTGTAGATGCAAAAGGTCCTCTAGAATGTATGATAGTTTTTGTAGAATGGGAAATATCCAAAAGGAGTTTGGTGTGGGAATGTAATGAGGGGAAGGAATAAATATGATTCGGAAAAAAATAAAAGAGTATGTATAAAGGGGGTGGGGGTTGGGGGGGTAGGGATGTGGGTAAAAATGAGAATTGACCTGTGTCACATATTGGTACAAATTCCCCAATGTTGTGTGTGATTGTGAGCTGTATATATAATGTACCAATAAAGAATTCAATTAAAAAATGACCTGACAAAATAAAAAACCCCCATTTGACAGGGGCAATGCTGTATCTAGTCTATATCCAAAGCAAAATGAATCTGATTCATACAACCTGGTATGGTAGTGCACATCTGTAGTTCTAGCACTCTGGGAGCTCGAGGGAGTAGGCTTGTCAAGTTTGAGCCCAGTCTGGGCGAAGTAAGGAGATGGAGTCTGGAAGACTTGGGGATATAGTTCAGTGCTCAGGCCTTCGGTTCAATGTCCAGAACTGAGGGAAAAATTGGAATCTAGTTTCTCCTGACTCACATTTCTGCTTTTATTTTCTGTGCATACTGCTCTGTCACTACCTGCTATCAAAGGAATAGCATACCATTTATTGAGCAACTGACCTGTTCCATGCCTCATCCTATTGCCCAGCACATTTTATTTTATTGGATAGTCATGGAACTTCTGTGGCATAGACATAAAGAGTCTTTGAGAAAAAGTACTTTATCCCAGATGGTACAGCCAGTAGTGATTGAGTTGCTTTCTGCTTGGGAATGTGATCCTAACCAGACACTAATTACCCCTCAAGACACCGGGGCTGATTGAGCCCATCTTTGTCATATTCTGAGATGCTGAGAGGCAGTGCCCTACATCCGTTACCTAAAGGAGAAGTTTGTTTTGGCTTAGGCTTACAGTCCATGTTTGGCTAGCTTCAGAGCAGAAATGGCATGGCAGAGGGGTACGTTGATGAGTCTTGGTGATCAGAAAGCAAAGAGGGAGGAGCCTGGGAGGCAGATGTACCCTTTTGGGTCATGCCCCCAACAGTCAGCCTCTCACAAACCTCACCTTCTAATGGCAAGTCATTGTAGGCACCACAATTGAGTCACTTTCCACAGTCCCCACCGCTGAGCACGCAAGGTTTATTTGGACGTTTTTGATCCTAACAGACCCTTTGCCTGCCTGGGTCATTTTCACTGTTCTCAACACCTCCCCCCTCCCTCTTTCCCTCTTGGAAAAGGGCGGCTTCCTAACCTTTATGCTTCAAGACCCCAGCCATATCCTACCTCTGTCCCCACACCCAGGCGCCTCTTTTTAGTGCAGGGAGGCTGGCCAGCCCTGGGGAAAAAGATACCTCTCCTGTATCAGGTACCTCTACCTCCTTTCTGCTCGAAGTCACAAAGAAACAGAAGATTTCTTCCCTCATCTGATCCTTTACTTCTGTTCACGCTGCTGTTCCTGCCTCTAGACTTCCTTTATACTGAGTTTTCCCAATTTTAATCTGAAATACTTGTCACGCTTGAATCCACAGCTACTGCTCCTTGCTCCGCATGTTTGTGCAGGGGACATTTAGGAACATGGAGGTTAGAGGCACCTCCATGTGAGGAATGATTGCCCTGGGGAACATAAAGGGTCTTATAGCTGCCAACAGTGATCTGTGATGAACTTTAGGACGGTGACAACAGAGAGCAACGTTTGACACCGGAGTGCAGGAAAAGTTGGATGAGGGGGCCAGGGTTTAATGAGGATTGAGCAAAGGAGTAGAATTTCAGACGAGGTAATGGGGACAGGGGAGAGTGAGCCTGAAGTGGTGAGACTGGAAAAGCAGGGACTTGCTGTTTGGTGGTTGTGATGATCACAGCGGAGCAGCACAGTAAGGGAACCGGCTGAGAGAAGGGGGCGGTTCCCTTCTGAAAAGGGAGCCCTGTACAGGGCCAAGATGCCCGGTTCGAGAATCCTGAACAAATGCTCTGCTTTCTGAACAAGGAATTTAAAAAGAATTACTCAAATAAGAAGATGTGATTCTTCTATAAAATGGAGTATTACTCTGCCATAAAGAACGACAAATGGATACACCTTGAGGGCACACTAAGAAGTGAAATAAATAGATCCCAGATATTAAATACCGTATCTTTTCTTTGGTATGAGAACCTGTAGATGTAAATGAGTTCCAGAATGTATGATAGATTTTGTAAAATAGGAAATATTCAAAGGGAAAGAGGTAGGGGAAAGTGATGAGGGGAAGGAATAAATATGACTTGGAAAGAAAAAGAAATAACATGTATAGAAGGGGTAGGGGGTTGTGGGTGGGTAGGGATATGGGTAAAAATGAGAATTAAGTTACGTCGTATACTGCTACAAATTCCCCAATATTGAGTGTGATTGTGAGAGGTATATAAAATGTACTAATAAGGAATTCAATTTTAAAAAAAAGTTACTCAGTAACAGTCCCCATTGTTTTCAGTAGGAGCGTAATGAGCAAATCTTATAGATGCTTATGGCTAGAGAAGGACAATGCCCTCCTCTAATCTTATTCTTACCCATTCTCTTTGTTTCTACTTTAGAGGCAATTTGAGCTGAGTTTTAAACTCCTTGATAATGTCCTGTAGAAGGAGCTCTCCTTTCACTTTGATGGATACAGTGTAGCCCGGTTTAGAAAGCCCATTAGGAACAGTGTGTCCATCTCTTGTAAAATCCCACAGGCACTGCCTGCCTATCTAGGGCAGAGTAGAATTTTCATTCTCTTCTCTCACAGCTCAGAGCTATTTTCTTCTCGTTCCTCCTGATTTATGCTGTATATTGTAAAGGTATGCTGTATGTATAAATTTGTGTTATGTCCCTACCCCCCACCCCGCCATGGAGTCTCAGAAATAAAATTCAGTGAGTGCTCTCTTGGTTCCCTGGCTTCTGTTATGCCTGGATGATCGTGCCATCCTGAGGAAGACCAGCACACGCATGTAATGAACAAGGGCACTTTTATTAGCACAGCATGCAGCGGGTCTATCAATATTGAATTGGAGACCCAGAAGAATGGGTATTGGCCCCTTTTAAGGGCTTTGCAGGTTCCACACGGGAGGGGCACCTAAACCTTCTAGTGATTGGCTAACATTTTGATCTATCATACTTATTGGGTGGTCATTGGTAGAGGAGGAACAGGAAATATAGTCATTTTGTGGGAGGGCTAACAAAGGAAATCTTTGGCGGGAAGAGGTCTGGGGTCCCCTCAGGCTACTAGGAGATGGCTTTTACTTGGCAACCAGCGTGACCAGGGACTTTATCGGTTTGCTTACAGTTTTTCAGGGAACCTTACACAATTAGCAAGTTGTCACAAGTTGTTTTTACAGATTATATATCACATTTGCACAGGATATTTTTACAAAGTTTGTTCACATTTTTTTTTTTTTTTTTTTTTTTTTTTTTTTTTTTTTTTTTTTTTTTTTTTTTTTGCTTTTTTGAGACAGGGTCTCGCGTTGTAGTTCAGGCTGGCCCTTAGCTCACTATGGTGCCCAGGCAAGCCGCCGCGAACTCAGCAATCCTCCTGTCTCTACCTCCCGAGTGCTGGGATTACAGGCATGAGCCACCACGCCCGGCATTGTGTATGTGGCGTTGTTGGTGGGTGTGTCTCCACGCCCAGCATTATATGTGGTTACTGGGGATCGAACTCAGGACCTTGCGCTTGCGAGGCAGGCGCCGGAACCACTGAG
>PVIC010045471.1:0-14618 GCA_004025085.1 Thryonomys swinderianus
GGGGGAGGGGAGACAGAGAGAGAGAAGGGAGGAGAGAGGAGAGAGACGATGGAGCCCAGCATCCTGCACACCTAGGAGCAAGTCCTGGCTCTCCCTCAGTGTGCCTCCTTGGCATGTGCCTTAGCCTCACCAAGCCTCAGTCTCCCCATTTAAAGGGTGAATCGACCAAAGGTTCCCACCTCCCAAGCAGCGACAGGCCCAAGAAGCGGTGCTTGTAATGTGTGTGGCGTGGCACCCAGGACCAAATGAGTGTCCAGTGAGCTACTGTTCCTGGAGCTGCGATCCTGGTGCCAGCAGGTGGCACACACTGGATGTGCCACCAGCAAAGCCAGAGCCTGCCGGGTGCTCCAGAGCCTGGAGTGTCACACCTTGCCAGCCATCTCAAAGCTTCAGCTTGTCGCCCGAAGGCCAGTGAGAGGCAGCAGCTTCCCAGGAACCAGCTGCCTGGCCCTGCCCGGACTCCACTTTCCCGCCGGTGCAGCGACCCACGCCCTGCGCGGGACCAGGACTCTCCCCTGTGCAGAATGAGGACTTTGTGTGGCATCTGGTTCTGGGAACACTGCTTAGTCTGTTCCGCGGCACGGGACCTGCAGGGCAGGTTTGTAAATGCATGACACACACTCAGCCTCATAGAGCACCTACCGCTCTGCCTCTCCCTCCGACATTTACCCACCAGCCGCCCTCCCTGCCGCCAGCCCGCCCAGAGCCCGCCGCCGCACCATCCCCTCAAGGTGCCTGAAAGGTGGGACTTCCCAAGGGGCCCTGGCTTGCTCTTTTATTTGCCTTGATGACAACAACTTCCTTCCTGCCAGAACAGAGGACTCACTGCGCTGTCACAGGAGGCTCCACTCCCGGGCGCCCCAGGCCCTAATTGCACTGGGCCTCCGCGAATCGCCAAGAAGCCTGCCTTGGGCGTCTGATGGACCACGCGGCCCTGGGATTTGGTGTGGGCAGTTTCTCTTCCACATGTCGCCACCGCAGGATGCTGTGGCTGCCGCCAACGCTGATAGTTTGGGTTAAGCAAGAACAGTCTGTCCCCACCCGGGACCATTTCCTCAACAGCCAGACCATGCTGGAGAGTCAAAGACTAGTGTCCCAGAGGGCAGACTCCACGTCTTGCTAAGCAGCTTTTCTCCAGCTCCGTCTTCACTTTGGGTTCCACTGACCTAGACCTTTGTTTGTTTGTTATTGTTTTGTGAGACAAGATCTCAGTATGCAGTTCGGGCTGGCTTTGAACTCATGCTGCACCCCAGGCTGGCCTTGAACTCACAGCAGTCCTCCTGCCTCAGCCTCCTTAGTGCTGGGATCACAGGCTTGTGCCACCAAGCCCCGCTGATTACAAGTGACCTGTGCCCTTTATCTACATAGGCAAAGTTTGACTACTTTTCCCCTGCTGGTGTTTACCCAAATTAGAGCCAGATTTTCCTGTGGGGTGGGGTGGAGGTCCGGGAAGCCAGGAGAGGATGCAGAGGGGGAGAAGAGAGAGGAGGAAGCATAAGTGGGACTCCCCCATTTCCCCCTGCATGAAGCCTTCCCCTGCAGCATACTGAACCTCGCTGTGTCTGACTGCTTCTGGGTTTGGAATGGTTTTCACAATGGCAATTAAATGCTCCGGTTTGCCCTGGACGGTTTTGGTTTGTGTCCACTGTCCTAGCAGAACCACATAGAGCCTCCCCGCTCACTCAGGAGAGTCTCCGTGGATGATGCATCACAGTCACTGCAGTGTATCCAAGAGGGCACTGACACGGGAGAAGGTTATGGCGAAATCAGAGAAAAGGATAATTAGAAGTGAGGCCATGGTGATTAAGAATAACAACCCCATTGGGTCCTTTCAGCCCTGGGTGGTGAGAGAGAGAGAGAGAACCTGGGGTCTGCTGCCCTTCTAGGCTGTCATCTTGGGAACAGAGGCCTGGTTTGCTGGGATCTGCTTCCTGACATCCCTTCAGAGGCCCTGGCACCATGCTGGGCACACGAGAGGCTCATCAGCAGTCTGGCCGTTTCCTTATTTATCTCTACGTGCGCACCAAAGGGACGTGAGAGGGTAACAAATGAAAACCGTGGGCCTGTGAGCCTCTCCCAGCGGCGACCCCGCTGTCAAGCAGGGGCTCCTGCCCACACAGGCACAAGAACCCACAGTGGCACAGGTGGCAGCAGGTGCCTACAGAGGCCCAGAGGTTGACCTCACTGCCTCCATGGGATGGGGAACTTCCCCTCCTGCCTTGGGTCACCCTTGGGTCTAGCCCACCAGGCCTTAGCCTTCCCCCGTGGAAGGGCTTTGCACCCCTGCTGTCTGTTCTGGAGGTAGAGGGCAGAGGCCTAGGAAATCTCTCGGAGCTTTGGAAGCTTCCTCTGGGACTCCAGCCCAAAGAGAGATCAGTTTGGAGGCCGAAACGCAGAAGCAGACTGAGAAACCATAAACACAAATAGCCACGGCACTCTGAACAGCACCCAGACCTTCCAGAGGACAAAATCTGGGGCTAGTGATGTAGCTCAGTGGTGCTGCTGCCTCCCTGAAAAAGAAAAAAAAAATCTGGAGTCCTGGCCTGAGGAGAAGTGGGGGGCTCGGGAAACCCTGCTAAAGCCCTTCCTTTCCCTCTTTCTTTACTCTAGTTTCCAGGCCGCACCCCCCCCCTTCTTGCTAAGGCACCAGTGATAGCTGCCAAGGACCAGTCGAACCCACAGTCGTAGGATGCAGGCAGGGCACAGTCTGTGAATTCCCTGACTCCTTGCACTTTGAGTCGGCCCCACAGGCTGGGTGGCCCCGCTGGATTCTTCTCATGATCCAGGCCATGCGCTCTGGGTCACCCGCTTCTGTGTAAGGGTCTCTAGAACCCAAAGCAGAACCCAGAGAGAAATGTTCTCCTTCACCAGCTCCCGATCTGGCTGCATGCCCGTCCTGAAGCCCTACCAGAGAGATCCATGATTTTCCCCGGGATCTGAATGGGGAGGGTGTGGGTGAAGGTCCCTCAGCATACAGCACTCCCAGCTCACGTCCCGACAACCCATCTGCACCTCAGCAAACCTCCCCAAGTCCCCATCCGGGGTTAGAGCACTTGTCTCATGTTCTGCCTCAGAACCTTTCCGATTTCTTCTCCACGCTCACGTCACTAGTGGAGAAGGGTGGCTAACAAGATCGCTAGCAGAATGGGGATGAGGGCCGGGAAAAGTCTGCGGGACCAAGATGCATCTCCCAGTCCTGCAGAAGGTAAGAGGTATAGATTCACCTCAAAGCCACAGACTTCGCAGTCGATGGCTCTGGAGTCACCCCACAGCGTTATTCCGATCATCCCGATATCCACTGCTCTGGGCTGTCTAAACCCGGGCCCCTTACCCCGTCCCTGAGGAGGGCGCCTTCCAGCAGGGAGCGGCGGCAGCGCTGAACTCTGCCCAGAGCTTCTGCAGTGCTCAGAAAATGCCTGCCCGACTGCTTGCCTGGGCTCTGGCCCCTCTGGCTGTAACAGCCCAGACAGGAGGCTGGCTGACTCACTCACCACACAGAGGAGAAGGGAGGAGGAGGAGGAGGAGCAGGATGAGAGGAGGAGGAGGAGGAGGAGGTGAGGAGAGGGAGGAGGAGGAGGAAGGGGACGTCGGCCCAGACTCAGAGGTCCAAGGTTCCCCCAGTGCAAAACGACTGGGTCTCAGCCTCTGGCCCACAGAAGGGGTCCAGCTGTCCCCTGGCCCTGGACACCACACGCAGTTCCACCTACACACTCCCTCTGAATCTTCACGTACCACCCGCAGACTCGGGACCTCTCCTTCTCCAGACAGAAACTGTCCCCTCGGTCCCTTCTCCAGCTACATGCCTGCCCCGAGTGCCCCTGGGCTTCTACGGACAAATGCTCCTGAAAAACTAAATCTAGTGGCTAGAGCCAGCTAGGTGTCAAATCACTGGTGGTCCACTGTCACAGGTGGCCATGTGGAGCTCCCACAAGATAATAAACAAGGCCACACACACTCCACCCCCAGCACGTCGGCACCCTGACAGCAGATCGCTCCTTCCTTAGTCCTCCACTCCAAGCTGAAGCGCAGACGGGAAGGACACAAATGCTTCTTTTCGCCGCCCAAACGCTGAGCGCGGCGCTAGCGGAGCCCTTCTGCTTCGGTCCCTCCTCCCCACCCTAGCGCCAACTTCAGTCTTCCCAGACCTCTGCGTCTTCCCGGGGTCCCAACCTCATGGTACGACCGCCCGACTGCCCGGATCTCAGCCAAGAAATTTGCGTCTATGACTTAGACTCCAGCGCTTGCACCCGAGCCCCCAGACCTCGAGACCCCCGACGCCTTTAGCCCCGGCCTAATCCCTATCCTAGGACCCCTTGCCCACCGCTCTCCCAGGTCCTCACCTGGTCGGGTGGGAGGACACGCTGCGCGGCGTTCGCGGCGCCTCTGGCTGGGTCACTGCCTTTTGACAAGCAGAGACGGCCCGGCACCTGGCCCCGCCCCTCCCTAGCCCCTCCCGGCTTCGCCCACCCGCGGCCACGCCCCGGCCACGCCCACGCCCCGGTCCTCCGCGCGGAGCGCTCCCTCCGCCGCAACCATCTTGCCTTGGACCAGCCGCCGCGGGCTCCTTCGAGACGGACGACTGGGGAAACTGTGCCGCTGCCGTCGCGTGTGCAGAGCCAGGCTTCCGCCTGCCATGCCCGGCGTCGCCTCCCCCGACCCCGCGGCCGAGGTTCGGCCCAGCCTGCCGGGGACGCCTCCGCCGGGTGCGTCGCCCAGACCCGGGCTGCGGCCCTGCCCGGCCGGCCCGGCGCGCGTGGGAAATTCCCGGGGCGCTGGCGGCGAGCGACGCCTGCAGGTCGCGGGGCCCGGCCGCGCTCCCGAGGGCAGGCCAGGGGCCAGCGGGCCAAGCGGAGCAGCTCCCGCGTCCACGCCCCCGGCGCGCCCGGGCCACCGCCACTCTGCTCCCGCGGACGCAGCCTCGCCCCGCGGTCCCTGGCCCGCTCCTCTTCCCACCGCGGCGGGGCGGAAGGAGCCAGCGCAAAGTGCGTCCTGAGACGTGCAAGTGTGGAAGGCCGCGTGCAATTCCCCCCAGAAAAATCCGGCTGAAAGCGACTCTCCGCTTCCCTGTGTGCACACGGGATGCTAGAAGAGAGACAGAGAGAGAGAAAAGATGGGGTTCCCTCCTTCTGGGGGTTCACTGTGGAGCGGGAGAGGGTACGAATGGTAATTGCAGTGTCTGTGCAGAATGTTCCAGGGCAGCGAGGCCCACACGGTCAGCCCGCGTTCGCTGACCTCCTGCAGGCAGGGAAATGCTGCGTTTGTGCCCACCGTCACGTTTTGCCCGGGAGGATGCTCTGGCTTGAAAGGGCCACTTGGGAAAACTGAGCCATAACGAGGTGAAGTGATTTGGCCAGTGTGACTCGGCTCTGCCACGGAGGTGGGTCACAGCGCCCAGCAAGCCCACTGGTGCAGGAAACTTTGTGAGAACGATGATAACTGGCCTTTCTCAACTCTTAATTAGTAGATCCTGAGAAAAGACTAAGGCTGAACAGAAGGAAGAAACTTAAGCAGTCAAGTTCTGAAGCGAAGCACTGAAGCAGGCAATTAAGGTGATAGCAGGGAAATCTCCTCCTTGGGAAGCCTTAAAAAAACAAAACCAACCAAACAAAACAACAACAAAAACAGAGAGCGAGAAGAGACATATTGTTCTTCTATAGACCCAGTGATTTGTACTGAAACCAAAGCATTTGCTGGGTGCCTCCCATCCGGGAGGAAAGATTCCAGGTGCCATTCTTAGGCCATGCCAGTGTGCTTCAATTCACAGAACCGGGAGAAAAGCAGAGCCTGGCATCTTGCTCTTCTGCCTGGCTCTGTGTGCCCATAGGTGCCCAGGGCAGGTTTGGCCACGTTCCTCCAGGCTGGCTGATGGGCTTTGAATCCCTCACTGTGCTGCAAGAGTTCTAATGAATCACCTTGTCCCTTGCAGGTGCCCAGAGCCCCTGTCCCCGTGGGTAGATTAAGCTGCCCAGAGGCTGCTTTTCTAGGTGAAAGTGTGCCCTTTGAGCCCTGCTGGACCGCTCCCATCTCACTGTTGACTTTCCTTTCGTAGGGCCCATCTTAGTCACTTTCCTCACTCCTGAGACAAAATACCTGACACCCTAAGTTAAAGAGGGAAAGGCTTATTCATCTCACAGTTTGTAGAGGTTTCCGTTCATAGTTGGCTGGCTCCGAGGTGGTGGGGGGCAAAGGGGGGCATGGCAGAGGGGCATCATGGAGGAGAAATGGTTCATGCCAAGCAGGTAGGTGAGAGCAAGCTGGGCACGACCCCAGCTCTTTCTGTCTCTTATATCTTACCCAAGCAACTTAGGTGGGCAGCACTCACCTTCAGTCCTAGTGCCCTTGAGCCCAGCACTGCACCATGCATCAATCCCAGCATCACACTGTCTAGGTCAGATGCTTCTGAACAGCCTCACCTATGTCCGCCTGAGCTTCGGAGGAGAACCTAGACCCAAGCACTATGCGGCCTTTTCTCCTTTAGATATTTTATGCTTAGGGGTCTTGGAGGACTGAAGGAAAGGCTCGCACTCAACCAAGGCCCAAGGAACACCGTAAGGGGCAGTGCTGGGGTCGCACAGGAGGAAGGGACCAAGGTGTCCTTCTACACATAGTTCTCTTGTTTTAGATACCTTTTTTAAAAACTAAACCCAGCCGGGCGTGGTGGCTCACGCCTGTAATCCCAGCACTCGGGAGGCAGAGGCAGGAGGATTGCTGAATTCGAGGTTTGCCTGGGCTACATAGTGAGCTCAAGGCTAGCCTGAACTACAAAGTGAGACCCTGTCTGGAAAAAAAAAAAAAAAAACTAAGCCCACAAAGATTAACTTATTTTTAGGGGGGGGGGGAAGAACCGTTTTTATTTTCTAGATGGTGGAAATGGAACGAATGAATGGAAGACACTCTAAATAAGGAAAGCAGATCAAGCAAAGGTCTGTGTATTTCAGCTCTCTAGCTGCAAGCCATAGTACAATATGAATTTTTACCATGACTTGCGCTGCTCATGCGTATAAATCAATTTTAAGAAAGAAGTGTCCTCCACTATTTTCTGTTACATTATCTGTCATTCCTCCCTCCCTTCCTCATTTCTTCTTTTCTCTTTCTTTCATTTTGGGGTCTACCATACTGATTTCTGGATTATGACCCAATATTTTAAAAATCTTTCCCTTGGTCATAGTTATGATGAATGGGTTGTCTAAGCAACTGGTGGAAAGAAGGCTCCACCCCAGAAATTGATTCTAAAGAACGTGAACAAATCTATCTTGCCAGGAATTTTCTTACTTAGAACCTACAAAATGGGAGGCTTAGAAACCATCTCGGGGACGAACTCGACTTGCAGAAGCACTCTCAGGGTCCCTTAGAGGGCCCATGCTGGCTCTGAGGCTGGGGAGTTTTTACCTGTAACATCACATGATTAGGTGAGGTCACCAAGGCAGCCCATAGCACCCAAAATGCGCTCGTGTGCCCTTGACACAGCCTTGCATTTTCCAGCGGTGAATGGCTCTTCTGCCCTGGTAAACCTCACGGTGCTTCAGAAATCCCGACTTCTCCAGGACAAAACAGCTCTGGGAAGTCCTCTGCTGCTTGCCGGGAAGTGAGAGTCTGGCTCAGCTGCCCTAGACAGAGCCGCGCATCGCCAGGGATTCGCTCCTCTTCCGTCTGGCCCCGGGGCTCCATTCTCTGCAGCCCAGCTCACGTCTCCGTCCTTAGGGCTTTGGCACTCATCTTTCGCACCTGCTCCCACATCCTCACGCCCCGGGTTGCCAGCCTGCTGCCCGCACACAGCGTCTGCTGGCAGAGTAATGCAGAGCCTGGGGCCAGAGGAAGGAAGGCGCAGACTCCCACCTGCTCCGCCAGGCGGAGGCAGCTCACAGCGCTCCGGCTCCCGGGCATTTGCTGGGCTCCCGTCCCAACTCCAGCAGACGGGGCGGACTCTTCGCTAAGCCCCAAGCCATCCATGGAGGCCAGTGGAATACGCCAAAGGCTGGGCTCCCCCCCCCTACAGTGGGTTCTGCAATGAGGTGCAGGATTCGCATTCTGGCCTCTAAGGAAGAGTGCCTGATGGAAGGGCCCAGTGCGGGGGAAGCGGGAAGACGGGCGTGGGAACGAGCAACTCAGGAGTTAGTGTCACGTTATTGCCAAGACCAGCAGGGAAAAGCTACTGGTGAAAGGAGCCCCCTTTCTGCAGAGGAGAGTCTCCAGGATGGATGGTTGGGCAATAATCTTTCTCCTAGTACCAGCGAGCAAAGCCCTGCAAGCCTCGTCCTGGGCTCGCCCGTTTGTTTCTCCAGAAGAACAGGAAGGACATTCCCTAAGCAGCCCAGGAATGCGTTCAGCACCTCTCCCCTGGGGCCCAACTCCGGAAACATGAGGCTGTGGACGGCTGCTCCCATCTGCCTTTGGCCTCTGGCCTGGGACAAGCACATTGCAAGGCATAGCTGCCCCTTTCTATGGCATTTGCCTCGTGGTTCTGTGTCATTAAAGATGCCACTCCTAGGGCTGGGGATTTAGCTCAAGTGGTACCGCACCTAACCTGGATGCACAAGGGCCCGAGTTCGATCCCTGGTACCCCCCCCAAAAAAAGATACTGCTGCTAAAGTTTGTGTTGCTGGTGTTTGCCCTGCTTCTGATGGAAGTCACTCCGGACTGAATGACAGTGGGATGGTGCTACTTCGTGTCATCCATATGTCCTACAACCTCAATTGGTTTTTGACTGTAAAGTCCTACTGGCCAAAAAGAAAACGGCCATTCCTCTGTACAGATAGGAAAGGACCATCATTAGCTGATAGCTCAAGTTACACTGGGCACTTCGGGTGAGATTCATCAACAGCAATGAGTATAAATTCACGATTGAAGTGGTATTCTTAATACTTTCGGACTTCTAGCCTCTCCTTCCTTAAATTGGGCACATTTCCCTGTGTCCCTGCCAGGCCACACCGCCACAAGAAAACTACATGTGGTGCTTGTGGATATTCAGCATATTAAAGTTGAATGTTTGGAAGGTAAAAAGATGACGAGGGACCCATCACACCGCCTCCCTGTCCCCAGAAGTTTATGGAGCACATACCCTGTGCAGAGCTGCCACAGTCGATCCCCTTCCTCTCTGCAAGTTCCTCTCAGCGCTGCTGCCCCCGTGCTGAGGACCGACTGGCAGGAGCCTTGTCTTCAGCCTGGGCCTCTGGGCACTTGGGTTTGGAATAGCTCTACCTTTGAAACGCAGAAGAATTTGGATTGTGATCCCTCTGTGCCTAACGAGTCCCTGGCGCATTTCTGCAAGGTCACAGAGACTGAGACTTCAGAGCCAAAGAGCTTGGGCTTGGGTTCTTGCTTCTTGGCTAAGTGAATCAGGGCAAATGACTTAACTTCTCTGAGCATCAGTTTTTTTTTGTTTTTGTTTTTGTTTTTTTGCTTTTTGGAGACAGGGTCTCGCTTTGTAGTTCAGGCTGGCCCTGAGCTCACTATGGTGCCCAGGCAAGCCGCCGCAAACTCAGCAATCCTCCCGTCTCTGCCTCCCGAGTGCTGGGATTACAGGCGTGAGCCACCACGCCCAGCATTATATGTGGTAACTGGGGATCGAACTCAGGTCCTTGCGCTTGCGAGGCAGGCGCCGGAACCACTGAGCTAACCCTCCGGCCCTGAGCATCAGTTTTTCCACCAACAGAATGGGGATAAAAATACTCAAAGATCGTTGAGGAGATGACATGAAATTAACCATGTAATAACTTTAGCACTGTGCTTAGCACATACTAAGTATCCTATGAGCTACTATCTTTCATTGTAGTTATTACTCATTGTGTTGTTTTTATATAGTCAAATCACCCATTCAATAAATAGGGAAAAAATTGAATAAACATTTCTCAATAGAAACACAAATGTCCAGTAAGTATATAAAATTTTTTCAATGTCTTTAGCTATTAGAGAAATACAAGTCACAACTATATTTGCCCCAGTCAAAATGGCTGTCATCGAGGATACAAAAAACAATAAATGCTAGTGAGGGCATGGGGAAAAAGAGCTCTTTTACACTGCTGGTGGGAAGGTAAGGAAGTCCACCTGCTATGGAGGGTCCTCAAAAACTAAAAATACAGTTACCGTTTGGTCTAGCTCTACCATTCCTTGATACACGCTGAAGGAACTGAAGTCAACACCCTGTTGGGATGCATGAATCCCATGTCTGTTTTGGCACAATATACAATAACCAAGAGCTGGAATCAGCCTGGGTGCCATGACAGGTGAGTGGATAAAGAAAGTGTGGTATTGGGCCGGAGGGTTAGTTCAGTGGTTCCGGCGCCTGCCTCGCAAGTGCAAGGTCCTGAGTTCGATCCCCGATAACCACATATAATGCTGGGCGTGGAGACTCATGCCCACCAACAACACCGCATACCACAATGCCGGATGTGGTGGCTCACGCCTGTAATCCCAGCACTCGGGAGGCAGAGACAGGAGGATTGCTGAGTTCGCGGCGGCTTGCCTGGGCACCATAGTGAGCTCAGGGCCAGCCTGAACTACAAAGCGAGACCCAGTCTCAAAAGCAAAAAAAAAAAGTGTGGTATATATACACAATGGAGTATTATTCAGCCATAAAAAGAATAAAATGTTATTATCAGAAAAGATAAAAAAATGATGAAGTAAAATAAGCTAGACTCTTTGGACAAATATTGCATATTCTCCCTAAATATGTGGAATTTTAAAAAGATAACAAGAAAATAGAAAGGAGACTTTTTTTTTAGAAGAGGAAGTGAATAAAGGAGAAGGAAGAGGGTAGAAAGAGCTAAATAAGAGGATGCGTATGATCAAAATATATTATACACATTAACCCCACCCCCAATCCAAAGTTGAAGACAGGTGGGGCAAGGAGGATATTGAGGAGGAATGATTAAACCCACTAATCTGTACAACCAATGTGACGAATAGAAAATGGAGAAAGAAAAAAGAATGTATTTGCCAGGTGTTGTGGTACAGATTTACAATCCCAGCACCCTGGGAGGCTGAGGCAGGAGGACTGCAAATTTGAACCTATTTGAGGTAACTTGGCCACTCAGCAAAATCCTGTCTCAAAATAAATACATGAATGAATAAAAAAATAGATGTAGCTTGGTGTGGAGGCTCTAGGTTCAATTCCCAGGGGGAAGAGAGAGAGAGAAACTTTGGCTAACTCTTTGTTCATCACCAGACTTCTCACCGGTCAACCTGTCAAGTGGTGGGTAGAGCTGGTCATCCATGGATCTGTGACTTGGACTTTCCAAGGGAGGAGAATAGTAGCCCGGAATAATGTGTTCACTGTATCCTCTGTCCTCTCCTCTCAGGAAAACCGAAGACTTGAGTAGTACTCCGATGTTCAAGGATAAACTTGAACATTTTCAGGTAAATGGATGTACCTTAAGACCATACTTTTAAGTGAAATAAATTGGACACACGTGTCTAAATATTGCAGTGTTTTTCTTGTATGAGAAACTAAAACCACAGATAAGGACCAATATGGATGATAGATGTTGGGAAGTAGGATGACAATATTCAAATAAGTAAGGTAACAAAGGAGCAGGGAGGGAGGAGAAAAGAATGATGTGTTATATGCATGTACCAACTGCCTGTGATGAGTGTAATCATCATGTACTGCTTATGTGTACTAATAAAAACTAAATTAATTAAGAATTTTAATTTCCAGCTGCAAAAACAAAAAAATCTCCAAGACATGGTGAAGAGGGTGATAACATGGAAATAACCCATTCAGATGGGAACCCAAGCTCTGGTTTCCTCCCAAGGCCAAAATGGAGGTTCTGAGCAGGACACTGAATGAGAATGGTGTCACCTTTTCTCTAAATCCTTGACATAATCTTGGTGTGCCAGTTCCCTGTCTTCTGTTTCTCTTTCCAGGAGCTTTATGCTCGATCTTTCTTTGAAGTGACTCTCAGAGGTAAATGTCCAAAACTGCACTGTGGCCTGGTGGAGATATTTGAAGTGACTCAGACATTTCTACCACGTTGGAAGCAGAAACTCAAGAGAATCGAGTATCTCTGAGTCGCTGACTGACCCCGTCTTCCTGATTCCTGGAGTCTTCTGCTTCAGACTGACCCGGCCCATACTGGAGGTTGTACCAGTTCATCCTCGCCCAATAGAAAGGCTCCCTGGTGCCCACAGCTAGTTACTCCCTTATCAAAGCCCTCAGGGTGAATGACTGTTTTGTGGATAATCATGGCTCTCTCTACTCACTTGTTATCTTCTTTCTTATGTGGTCAATTGACATTTGATCCCTGATAACCTAGGATTTATTGCACGTTTCCTTCTCCCAAGCAGCACATGCCCTTTCATGGAGAGGGCTCTTGGGTGCAAGAACTAAGGATTGTACATGTCATGGTTACATTGCCTTCATTATAACCCGGGCCTCGAGATGGTTGTTTCCTTTCTAACAGAGCAATGGATCAGATACATGAAGGATCCTCCCAAGTCAAACAACTTTCTACACTTTTAACTTTATCACTAAACTTTCACTGAAGACAGAAATCGGAAGAATTAAGTGGAATGGGCTGGGGATTTAGCTCAAGTGGTACCGCCAACCTTGGATGCACAAGGACCCAAGTTTGATCCCCAGTACCACCAAAAAAAAAAAAAATGAAGTGGAAGAGACCGGAGATTTAGCTCAGTGGTTCCAGCGCCTGCCTTGCAAGCGCAAAGTCCTGAGTTCGATCCTGGTAACCACATACAATGCTGGGCGTGGTGACTCATGCCCACCAGCAATCAATACCACACACCACAGTGCCGGGTGTGGTGGCTCACACCTGTCATCCCAGCACTCAGGAGGCAGAGAGAGAGGAGGATTGCTGAGTTCAAGGCTTGCCTGGACTACATAGTGAGCTCAGGGCCAGCCTGAACTATAAAGCGAGACCCTCTCAAAAAAAAAAAAATTGAAGTGGAAGTGGGCACACAGGTTAATAAACCAGGACCAGAGCTTGTCTTCATCCTGAGGGTTTCTGTAGGACTGTGAAGACCCTGCACTTTCCCTTTGTTGATGAGCATGGGGACAGAAGATAAAGATAAGAAATTGTCCTGCATCACGCTGGTCCCTCAAAGGGTCCAGAATTCTATGTAAGGAAGAAGAAATCAAGGCCCATAAAGGTAGGGATGGCAAAGAAACTGGCCTGAGTCAGTCTAGGTGGTGGGAATGAGAATATATATTCCCTCAAGCCAACTGCCGCTGCCTATACTTCTCTAGGTATGCAGTCCAAATCCATACAGCATCCGATCCAAAAAAGTTCAAGTATGAAATTTATTTAAGGTGATGTCATGCTTGTGCTGTTCAGGTAACCGGAAGAACCAAGCCTATCTCTTCTCTGCTGGTATCCCACCCACGTTTCAGTACTCAAAGACTTGTCATCGATGAAATTTCAAGGATAATTACAGCTCACAGTCAAAGTTGCAAACACACATGGAGATAGAATGCACTGAGAGCATTAGCAGACACTCACAGAAGGCTTCAGACACTAAAATTTTCAAACACAATATTCAAAAAGTATAGGGCTTGAGAAATAAGAGTTTAGAAAACAAGTAACAAGAGGGTATACATCATTAAAACTTGGAAAGAACCGAAAAGAATTTCTAGAAATAAAAATAATGTGTTTATTCTTAAAACTCAGTGGATAGATTAAGTAGAAGACTGGAGATAGCTGAAGAAAAAATTAATAAGTTGAAAGAGCTGAAGAAATTATCTACCTGCAGTGTGGAGATCAAGCAATAAGACATAAAAGTATGAAAGGTTAGAGATATCTCAGGTGAAAAAAGAAAAGAAAATCCAATTATGCCTAATGAGAGTTCTAGAAGGAAACAGAAGAAAAAATATTCAGAGACAATGCTTGAGATGTCTCTAGGACCATGGAAAAAAATGAATCTTTAACTTCAAGAAGCCCAGTGAATGTTGAGAAAAAACCATTTTTGGTCTTATTATTGTATGTTTGACCATTAAGAGCTACATTTGTCCTGTAGCATTGACACCTGTCCACATGGCGTCTTGACCATGTCTTTTCCCTTTACCCTCTGCACCTCCCTACGGCTCCCTCCTCTTCCCGATCCCTCTCTCTGTCTCCAAAGTCTGCCTCCCTCTTTCCTGCCACCTCTCCTTTGTTTTACTCTTCAGTTTATTTGTATTTTGTGTTTCTCATATAAAAGAAGTCATGAGACATTTAACTTCCCGTGAAGTCAAATCTTTAAAAAGTCCCATTTAGGAAGCTAACTGCTAACGGAGACAGAGACAACTGTGAAAGCTGCTGAGGAGAAAGGTGAACTACAGTAGAACAATGGTTAGATTTACGGATGACTTTTCAACAGCAGTAAGAAACATACAGAATCAAAACAAAGTGCTCAGTAAGGTGATAGCAACAGATCAAGAGACAACAGTAACCACCATAAGTTGTAATGAAATAAATGTTGTAGTAAAGGATGAAGATAGACTGAATTAAAATTCAGGTCTCTTCTAAAAGTCAACCAGGAAGCTAAAATACCTTTAAATGTCTATGCATTGAATAACGTAGCCTCAAAAAGATGAAGCCGAAAGACAGGGCGGTAAGAAGAGAAGTTTACTGTCATAGTGAGACACTTTACCACGGAGCTGGGGAAGTGCCAGATGGAGTAAACAA
>PVIC010045472.1:0-14590 GCA_004025085.1 Thryonomys swinderianus
GAAAAAAATCATTTTAAGAATTAAGCAGGCCAAGTGTGATGGTGCTACATGCCTATAATCTCATCTACTCAGAAAGTTGAGGCAGGAAGATTCCAGGTTTGAGGCCAACCTGGGCAATTTATCTTTGTCTTAAAAATAAAAAGATTTGGAGATATAGCTCCGTGGTGGAGCGCTTTTGCAGCATATGTGAAGCCCTGTGTTCAATCTCAACACACACACAGTAACAGCAACCTAAACCAGAGAATCTCCTATAACTAAATCCTTTAGTGCATACAACAGACTTTCCAACAGCTCCTACAAGGGAAGCAGTTCAATGGGCCTGGTGGCCCAGTGTCAGGCAGGCACCCACTCCCCAGGCCTAAGCAGTCTATAAGCAGGCACCTACCAGTCGTTTTGTGATCTGAGTAAGATGGACCATCCTCAAAAGTGAAGATCTGGCCCACGTTCTGGCCCAGGTAGGAGGGATGCCCGTAGTAAGAACGCATTCTGTACTGGGAACTCATGGCATGGCGGTTCTCCGAGTTTTTCATCTGCTAAAGGAAAAAGAAGGAACACACTGAGACCAAAATTGCATTTTACAATTACTACAGAAATGAAAATGAAAACAACCCAGAAGGTGCCTTTTCTAGTTCAGAATACTCTTGAAAGGACCCCTAAATTCCCTCCTGCTACAAGATGCTCGATTAACAAGTACTGAAAAGAATAGGTGGTGGACAGGGGAGGGCAGTGCTTGAGAGTTAAATTTGCTCTAACATGGCCTGGTTTGTTGACAGGGAGTATGTTATTGAACCTCTTCACGTGTTTTCTTGGGTGTAAAGTTGGCCTCTGAACATTGTTACCTTATAGCATTCATATAAGAAGAATATCAGCCAGGGATTTAGCTGAAGTAGTACTGTGCTTTCCTTGGAAGCACAAGGGCCTGAGTTCGATCCCCAGGGCCACGATGAAAAAAAATTAAGAAGAATATCAAATAAAACACCAAACAACAACATGCAGAGCCTGCATGAGGGTAAGACAACAGTCACCAGTGTGACGGTGGGCGGGCTTCCCAGCACTTAGCATCTATTTCCACTTCTCCTGTGCTTTTCCTTACAGCAGGGAGAGAGGACTGGGATCTAAATTCTGCAGGTGATCTGGACACAGGTAGAGGACACGTGGTACGGGGATGAGAAGGGTGCAAGGCCGGGGATTTAGCCCAAGTGATATTGCGCCTACCTCGGAAGCACAAGGGTCAGAGTTCAACCCCCGGTTCTGCAAAAAAAAAAAAAAAAACGAACAGGAGAAGGGTGCAGGGAGCATACACTATTCCTTCAGCACCGTTGGCAAATAACACGTGGGCCTGGTTTCTGGAAACCAGACCCTGCCTTGAGGACCAGAGACAGCCTTTGCTTAAGAAACAGTTCTGCGAAGCTTCCTGACCTATCTAACATTCAACGCTCAGGAGACATGACCTGGTGGCTCAGAAGGGGCAGCCCACTTGCCATTTAGATTCCCGAATCTCTGGATGAGTTTGGAAGGGCTACTCTCATAATCAGGCTTGATGATATATACAGTAAGCATTCAACCCTAACCATATCCTCACAGCAAGAACAGTGCCAGACTTCAGTTATGTATACTGCCTTTTAACAATTAAATTTGGATGACTGTCATTTGTTCTTTGTAGTACAGTGTATGCTAGGCCAGCACTCTCCCCGTCTTCCCTCAGCCCTAGGAGTGGTATTAACCTTTTAAGAAAAGTCCTTCAAACAGAATGTTTGACACAAACCAGTTATGATCAGAATGAAGAAATAATTTCAAAATCCATGGTTTTCAATCAAATGGGCAGAATGCTATTTGGTAAAGAAAACAGTATGAACTTGACAGAATCATTTGACAGACAATAGTACCAACTTGACAGAACCTGGCATGTAAAATTAGGTACTGAATTTCCTCGATATTTTGTATCTTTTTATTCCTTTAAACAAATAAAACTAAGTAAAGCCTAAAAGCCAAAGAGTCCAGTGAATTATGATGACTACTGTTATTAGTGTGTGGCAGGCGGCAAGTGAGAAGCATGCTTTATAATCTTCTTACCAACCTCAGTCTGTGAACCAGAGTGTGACCCACAGACAGGAGCTGGCCTGGCAGGAAACATGGACGCTGTTACTATTAACCCCAGAGGAAATCTAAGCGCCTGGGCTGTGTTTTATGAAGCTGCAATAAATACGAAGTACAGGCTTCCTTTCGTACACCTTAGGTACCTTATTTTATAGTAACAATAATATCCCAGCAAAATAAAAAATCCTTGGCCTCATTTCTACTTTTAAAAATTTCTAAATACTATTTACTGGTTGTCTGTTAATGCTGCAAATAGAAAGACTTTAATCTCGTACTGAACTGACCACTTTTTCCAAGTGAACGGCTAAAAGGGATTCCTGAAGACCAAATTATCTGGTTGTTCACTAAATGCAGCTCTGTGAAACCGGATGTAAAGGAAGAAAGAGGCCAGTTTTCCTAAGAAGAACTCCTTTGTAGGACCGAAGATTCCCTTGGCACTGATAGGATGCTAACACTTTTAAATTGAAAAAGCCATGTTTGGGGCGACCCTCTGGCTTTCTCATCAGAAACTTTCTTATAAAAAAGCAGAATTCTGGGGCCAGAGGGTTAGCTCAGTGGTTCCGGTGCCTGCCTCGCAAACTCAAGGTCCTGAGTTCGATCCCCAGTAACCACGTACAATGCTGGGCGTGGAGACTCACGCCCACCAGCCATCAATACCACATACCACAGTGCCGGGCGTGGTGGCTCACGCCTGTCATCCCAGCACTTGGGAGCCAGAGACAGGAGGATTGCTGAGTTTGAGGCTTGCCTGGGCTACATAGTGAGCTCAGGGCCAGCCTGAACTACAAAAGTGAGACCCTGTCTCAAAAAAAAAAAAAAAAAAAAAAAAAAAAAACAGAATTCTTCACAGACTGGAATTCCAGGTCTCCAGAGGACGCCCATTTGGTTTTAACAGAAGCTTCTTTCTAAACTATCCGAAATGAGAAGTTTCAACCCCAGGTGAGCTGTCCTGGCCCACCAACCTTGCCTGGAATGGGTCCCCCAGCCCCAACCAAGAGGCCCTGATCATCCACCGAAATACGAACATCATTCATCCTCTGGCATTTCCCGAGTCCTGCCTGGGAAGAATTATTTTTGCTGAACAGGCTGGAAGTGACTGCTATCATGCACAGAGATCACTGGCGCTCCAGGGACGAGATGCCGAGCTACGTGACACGGCAGACTCCCCACAGCCACACTCCCTAGCCCTCTCTACTTTCTCTTTCCAGTCGGCCTCCAAGAGATGAACTTTCTCTCTAATGTTGTTATCTGTCTCCACCGTGCTGACTTCTTATTCTCTTAGGCGGTCAGGCTATGGGATCCCCAGTAGGGAGGAAGAGAAGAGGGGACAAGAGGGGACAGGGGGGTACAGTTCCTTGTGAAGGATTCTCACAGAACGGGGGCGCTGCTCCTTGATTGAAGGAATGGTAGGAATGCGCCGGCTCCACTCAGATGCTGCAGAGGGGCTTGTCCACACGCGAGAAGGATGCTGATCCTCCAGCCGGTGGACAGGAGGAAAGGAGAGAGAGGACGAGAGAAATACATAGGCGGTGTGGTGGAAAACAAAAAATGTGAAACTGATACATCTAAAGCTGTTCTAAACTGAACAAAGTGCAATCAGAACATACAGTGAATATTTAAATTTTAAAATGTATAGTAAAAGACAGTATCTTCAGTTTCCCTCAAAACACTCCTCCCATTTGGGATATACTTATCCCACAGTTCCTGCCGCTTTCTGAAGCAGTTCTAGAAATCCCCTTTTTAAGCGTCCCTACGGGGTGGATCAAACCTATGATGAATGTCACTGCCAAGGGTCACCCGGCAGGAAGGTAGGCTTGGAGAAACATCACAGTCCACACATCCTTGTCAACTTTAATCATCAGAGCCAGCACCACATGGCTTTCGGCTCTTCCCCAAAGTCAAAATGGCCATAAAAGGTAAACATTTTGAGTCAACTCAGGACAGCGAGGCAACCATGACAGCATAGCTAAAGATACTAGTGAAAGAGGACTTCCACAACGGCTGCGGAGAGGGGCAACTCTGTTCAAAGTGAGGGGGTATCTTTCGAGCGGCATAACGATAACACATCTTGTACTGTAACAATTATTTCAACATTCACCGTGTTTTTATGCTTTCCCATAAATCCCAAGTCTCTCAAAGTCTTAGGAAGTCTGTGATATATGTAAAACCAAAAAAAAAAAAAAAAAAAAAAAAAAAGCCTTGAGTGGATATGGCTTTTCAAGAAAAAATGAAGGAAAAGAACTATATTTCAAGTCTGGATTATTGTCAGAGTAAGTTAAAAAATAAAAATTAAAAATAGCCATAAGATGTACCATGGAAAAATGAGTAAGTAAAGTGATAATACAGAAGCAAAACTGAGCAGGAAAAAGCTAAAACAGGTAGCCCTTATTCCCTAGAAATCCTGAAAGGGTATGAAACAGATTCACATCAGCCCAGAATAAACTTTTTTTTTTTTTTGCTTTTTTTGAGACAGGGTCTCGCTTTGTAGTTCAGGCTGGCCCTGAGCTCACTATGGTGCCCAGGCAAGCTGCTGCGAACTCAGCAATCCTCCTGTCTCTGCCTCCCGAGTGCTGGGATGACAGGCGTGAGCCATCACGTCCGGCATTGTGGTATGCGGTGTTGATTTTGGTGGGCGTGTCTCCACGCCCAGCATTATATGTGGTTACCGGGGATCGAACTCAGGTCCTTGAGCTTGTGAGGCAGACGCCGGAACCACTGAGCTAACCCTCTGGCCCAGCCCAGAATAAACTTTAAGGACCAGGAACCACGTAGGACATCCAGATTGTACCTGGATCTGTAAGTGGTAAGCTGTGCTTGCCTGTATCAGAAAAGCCATTCATATGTGACTACTGCCACATTTTAACCCCACTCCAAAAGTATCTTCTTTCTTTCTTTCTAGAAGTTTAGAAATGGCAGGAATTTTGTTGTTGTTTATTGTTGTTGTCTTTGCAGAACTAAGAGTCGAACTTGCCAGGCAGAGCAGACTGTTCTAAACTATCTCACTCAGCTGTTGTTACCATCTGCTTCAGTCATTACTCACAGAACCATTTATTTACTTCTCATAGACTTAGGTTCTCCAAATGCAGAACTGCTACTCCATACAGGGCCCTGAAATAATTCAGTCCGCAACCAGCACATATTTTTTTCAAACGGAATTAAATTTAACTGTAGTGGCATGTACCTACAGTCCCACCACCTGGGAGGATGACAAGGAAGACTTGAATCCAGAAGTTGGAGACCAGCTGTGGTTAACACAGCAATACTCAACTCAATAAAAACAAGTACAACATTTCCCTTTGTATGTGGACTCTAAAACAAAGAAGGAAACATGACATGAAAATAAAAGGAGTGGCTATTAGAGAAAACAAAGGGAAGGAGGATGACAGGCATAAAGATGATCAAAGTATGTTATTCACGTGCACAAATCTGCCAAAATGAAATCCATTAACCTGTATAATTAATATGCATCAATTATGGAAAAGAATGGTAAGTTATGAAATAAAAGAGTATAGAAAATTTGAAAATTAGCCACATGCACATATGGATAGAACCTCTTTCACGGGACTGTGCACTTTACACACACACACATATACATATGGAAATACAAACTGCATTAGCTTCTCACTGTGGATTTCATCTTCTAAAATATTTGAAGGACTGAAATGTGTAAATCAGGTAGAGAGAAGCGAATACCATTAAAATCAGGTACCTAGTAAGAAAATGCCAAATTTTAAAAATGTTTCCTTTTCCTAGAACTTGAAAGGTCTTGGCACATTTTAGGGTTTCACAAGAGAAAGGCAGATAGCTGGTCAGCCTAAAACACTCTCTGGCTGCAACTAATTCAATCTCTTCTTCATCTTTACAAACTCTACAGAATCTCCCAGTCCTTGAGTCATAATCTAAAATTCAAACCTTGACTTCTCAACGGAACTCATGACAGCCAAACATAAACGCAGGATTCATTTATGTAAAAATCAACAGAAAATGGAGCCTTAGTAAAAAAGAACACAAAGTTTGTAGTTTCATCTAGTTAATTATTAACCTGACATGGGACTCTCCATTTTTTTTTAATTGAATTGAATTCTTTATTGGTATGTTTTATATACATCTCACAATCACACACATCAGGGAATTTGTACCAGTATATGACACAAGTTAATTCTCATTTTTATCCATATCCCTACCCACCCACACCTCCCCACCCCCTATATACATGCTCTTTTATTTTCTTTCAGAATCATATTTCTCCATTCTTCTTAACATATCAAATCTCTGAAAACATTATATAGCAACTCCTAAATAAGTGGAGTGGGCTTAGAGTAATCAGATTCTTAATTTTCCTGAGAAAATACTGGTTACTGACTACAGAAGTAAAGACATTTCAGAGGAAGAAAATAAGTATTTATTGAGAGATCTCAGACTGAGACTTGTCCTATTATCTCACTGAGAGGATCATTTAGTAACCATCAACACAGGGAGAAATTGCTCAGTGAGATCAAATAACTTGGTTCTGTTCCCAAAAGCTTTAAGGAGAGAAGGCAGAATTCAAAACAAGTCACCTAGAAATCCCCCTAGAAAGCCAAATCACTTTACTGATTTGAATGAAGATAACTGATCATTGGGCCGGAGAGTTAGCTCAGTGGTTCTGGCGCCTGCCTCGCAAGCGCAAGGTCCTAAATTTGATCCCGGTGACCACATACAGTGCTGGGCGTGGAGATTCATGCTCACCAGCCATCAATACCACATACCACAGTGCTGGGCGTGGTGGCTCACGCCTGTCATCCCAGCACTCGGGAGGCAGAGACAGGAGGATTGCTGAGTTTGAGGCTTGCCTGGGCTACACAGTGAGCTCAGGGCCAGCCTGAACTACAAAGCGAGACCCTGTCTCAAAAAAAAAAAAAGATAACTGATCATTATAAAGAGCTACTCCGTGCCTTTGGCTTTAAATCAGTCTGCTTTTTTTCTACTTCTGAAACAAGTAAGAAACTTTCTTGGGGGCAGGAGAGAGAGCAGACTGAAAATGAGAAGGTACCCAAAACCACATGTTCAGGAAGTTTGATTTTAGAACTGAATTATCAGAGGCATCCATAACTGTTCCCACCTTGATGGACAAACTTAATTAACCTTTGCTACTCTGTTCCAACCTCCTGTTTTAGACAAAACTACTGACCCAGAAACAATATTTACCATCAAAATCTCCACTGCAGCGACACCAAGAGAGATGGCTCTATCAGCAGTATCGGGAAATAAGCCACTTGGATTAGCTGCTCTAAGAAATATGGATTCTATTCACGTCACACATGAGCTGTCAGAAACATTAGGATACTTTTAGCATAAATCAGCAGTGTGACGGGTGTCTTATGAGTACTGAGGATGACAGACTGTCTGGAGGGCAAGAGGAGCCGATCTGGGGCCACCTTTTGAGTGGAAGCATGCACGTCTCCAGCCCTTCCCCAGCTGCTTGAAGACTCTAGAGCAGGCCGTGACACTGGGGGCACACCCAAGGCATGGGTGGCACAGTAAGAGCCTCCTGCTCCAACACCATCACGAAAAGGGGACACCTCAGTGTAATGCAGATATATTTTAAGTATATATTTTGTTAGATATTTGAAAGAGAAACTTGTTCTGAAATCTTTCTACTTTCAAATTTTAAAAACAAATCAAGATTCTATACTGCTACCATGAAATATACACACATGGTGTGTCTATATTTGATGAGTTCCAGCTCTCACAGTTCTGAATTTATACAGGTTTATTTATACTCCCAGTACAGGCTGCTCAAAACTGAAAATGACCAAAAGAAGGTGTAAAAATTAAAATGAGAAGTTAACACAACCCCTTTCCCCACCCCACCCAATTCTCTACCTCCTCAGAAACCCTGCTCTAGCAATGGGCCCCCTCAAGGGTGATGCCCAAAGGAGTGAGTGCTGCGAGCAGCCCCACTTGGCGTAAAGACTAAACCCATGTAGAGGACTTTAAAATAACAAACCCACCACACGTCCGTCTGCTTTCCACTGTCACTGCACACGGGCAAGTCTCAACGAGAGCGGTGACAAAACGCCTCCCACCGCCTCCCCCAGGACAGAGCCCACCTTTCCAAAGGCGCCAGGGCTCTACCAGGAAACCTCCCAACTCTGACTCTAAGCAGAGGACTCCGTGGGCCTGGGCTTTCCTTCCTCACACTCTCCACTGTGCGCTTGTATCGTCCTACGGCCTAGCACAGCGCCACGCCCAGGGCCAGCACCAGATTAACAGTGTCCAGTGAGCACGTGAGGGACTTTTTTATACTCTTACTCTGTAGTACACTGGAATTTTTTTAACCTTGTTCTTATCTGCCTCTCACATTTCTAGACGATTAAGAAAGGAAAAAACAGGGCAAACCTGTCTGTTATGCATTCCTTTGATTCTGATCTCTATTCACATAATGAGACTATATTTTCACCTAACATCATAGAAATGTTGACTCCCAAGAAATTTGGGATCCACTCATCCATGTATTTAAACATTCTGAAAAACAACTAACTTTATATCATATTCACATCATTTATCGAGAAAAAAAACAAAATTAAAGCAGCAAAGGAACATCTAAGAGCTTAGGGACACGGCTCGGTGACATGCAGGGCTTCCCTGGAGTGCTTAAGGCCCTGAGTTCAACCCTCCACACCATAAATGTAAAGAAAGAGGAAGGAGGAAGGGAGAGGGGTGGGAAAGAGAGGGGAAAGAGGGAGAAGAAGAAAGGGGAGGGAGGCGATGCGAAGGGAGAATGAGGGAGGGAGGGAGGAAAACACAGATACGATTTTGGCCAACTAAATCAAATCTGAAAGCTTTCAAAAACTGCATTTAAGGGCCAAAGGGTTAGCTCAATGGTTCCGGCGCCTGCCTCGCAAGCGCAAGGTCCTGAGTTAGATCCCTGGAAACTACATGCAATGCTGGGCATGGAGTCTCATGCCCACCAGCAATCAATACCACACACCACAGTGCTGAGCTTGGTGGCTCACGCCTGTCATCCCAGCACTCAGGAGGCAGAGGCAGGAGGATTGCTGAGTTCGAGGCTTGTCTGGGCTACATAGTGAGCTCAGAGCCAGCCCAAACTACAAAGCGAGACCCTGTCTCAAAAAAACAAAAAAAACCACTGCAGTTAATTTATCTCATTGTCAAGCACATCACAGAATTCCCAAATGACTGCACTATTTAGTAACCTGATGCCACGGTGCCAGAGCACAGGAAATGTAACGAACTGGCAGAAGCTTGATAACACAGACCTCTTTCTGCCTCCAGTTCAACTGGGGGTAGTGACTGTAGTAAAGCAGCCTCCACACAGGCCAGTCCTTCATAAGGTTTTCCACCTCTGTACCCATTACACTAAACTTGCATAAGAACGGAAATGAACTCTTAGGACAGCCCACAAACCGCTGAGTCTTCTAAAGACTTCCAGAAGGTGAGAGGTTACATTCTGCCTGGATTTCCTGGGATGCTACTGGGCTGCTTCAGCCAAGCTAAGAATTCCTTAGTCTCTGGGTGGCTTGAGCAACAGCTGTCTGTTTTCCAGTGTCCCAGGTTCCCAGAGGCCAGTTCAACTGTCTTCTGGGATCCACATGTGTTTAAACAAAATATTCTGCAGAAATATCCTCTCCGATCCTGCTGCAGCTATGATGTATTCCTCAGCCCATCTCGTACCATCTGTCTGGGTTTGCTGTCTGCAATGCCCACCACCTTTAGCTCCAGACAAAGAGCCACAAGACAGTGACATCTGTGTCCACTCTTGGTATCTAATTTGCATAATCCTCTGAGAACACACATTAGAACAGCATGCAGTTACAGGGAAGAAAACTGTCAGGACAGACATGTTTCTGTGACACGACTGTTTCCCTAGAAACTCCAAAATAAGCAACTATACAATTACTAGAATTACTGGGTTCATAAAACAAAACAAATATTCCACATCATAACAAGAGAACACATACAAAAGAAGTCCTTCAGTCATCAACAGAAATTAATGCCTCTGTACTACTCCATTAAGAACCCATTAAAAAACCAAATTATGGTTGTTAGTCCTATTGGTCCAAGGAAAATGCCATATCTATCTTCCCTCCTCTTTCCTGAAATTGCTTATACCATAAATTCCTCTTATAATTGCTTGCAAACCTCTCTCAGGGTCCGTTCACTGACAGTGACCAAAATCCAGTGTTCTTTCAAAGGGAGGCCATGAGACAGGTTCAGCACTGTAGTCGCAGCTGCTCTAAGTACGATGGGGGAGGGGCCTCAGAGTTCAAAAGCTGGAGACCACCCTGGGTGCAGACCAAGAGCCCCATATGAAGAAAAGGTGGAATTAGGGCTAGTTTAACCCCTTCAAGAATGTGGGCCATGGATGCACAGGTAGCTTCATAGGTCACCAGTGATCTCTGCAGAGAGCACCTGGCCAGTGAAAAGGCTCAGGTCAGAGTTCCTCAGACAATGCATAGCAACTTCCTCAGCTCAAGACACCCTAGGAGTTGAGGGGACCAGTCCTACATAACCCTGGAAACAGCGATGGATTTCAGCAGCCCAAGGACTGCACAAATAATGTTCTGAGGTTTCCTACTTTGTCTTAAAAACCAAAGTGGAGGGCCAGAGATTTAGCTCAGTGGTTCCAGTGCCTGCCTCGCAAGCGCAAGGCCCTGAGTTTGATCCCAGTAACCACATACGATGCTGGGTGTGGAGACTCACACCCACCAGCAATCAATACCACATACCACAGTGCTGGGCGTGGTGGCTCATGCCTGTCATCCCAGCACTCGGGAGGCAGAGACAGGAAGATTGCTCAGTTCCAGGTTTGCCTGAGGTACATAGCGAGGTCAGGGCCAGCCTGAACCACAAAGAAAGACCCTGTCTCAAAAAAAAAAAGATTAAAATGGTGGAAGAGAAGCCAGAAGCAAATTGCAGCCTTTTCGGGACCTGAAATCAAGATACCTGGCTAATAATAACTGAGTAAAGAGAGTAAAGTTCCAAGAATCAAAAACAGCTGACAGGAAAGCTAAAGTCATTGAGAAACTAACACAATGCACAGAACAGAACAGTCTAGAAACCATTCCCAGGTAGATTCCAGGGAGGGAGACCTGGAAAAGGCCATCAGCCTCAGGGATACCCAGTGGTAAGGGCAGTCCTAGCCTCAGGAAAAAACCATGGTTACTGTAAGATGAAAACACGGTGAGGGCCTTTACTTCAAAGTCACTCCCTCCCGTGGTAGGCCAGTTTTGGAGAGGAAATCCACCGTAGCACCCACCACATTTAAGAGTGACACAATCAGGAGCCATGAGTTACTGTTTAAACCTGAGCTACTCCGAGGCCTCTGGAGTCACAGAATGACCAAACTTCTCTGGGGTTTCCCTAACTCAGTGACTGAATAGAAGACGGCGACAAGAGACAGTTGCAGAGAAGTGGAGGAGTAGTTACAGAACCCTGAGAAGATGAAGCAGCCACAAGGTCAGGCTATAGAGAAAGCGGAGGTCCTGCCTCTGCAGTCAGAGGCCAGGCTGGTCAGGTGTGGTTTTCTGAGGCGGGGCTGGGTCTAAATGTGTGGGAACTGAATCCAGAGGCGTGCCTGCCTCTCACTGCCTACTTCCAACACAGAACATGGTAGTGTCTTTGCCTTTCCTATCTGTCAGTACGGTCAGGTACACTTCTTGGACATTTGCCATATCCCCTAGTAGATAGACAGAGGGCTCTGGTTTGTCTCTAAATCTGTACTATTATTGCTGATTTCTATTGGGTTTTTTTTTTCACTTTTCTTTTTTGGTACCAGGAATCGAACCCAGGGCCTCATGCTTACCAGGCAGGCGCTGATTTCTGTTGTCAGTGGTGGCATGACTTGCTTTTAATTGGTTTTTACTGTATGTCAGTATCTGGTTTGTCTCTGTGTTATAAACGTTACTACAGTTCATCTTCTCTTCTCTTAGTGGTGCTAAGGATAAACCTACAAAGAAGGCTGAATACTAGGAAGACATTCAAACAAAAGGGAAAGAGATATCCATCACAAGCACTGCACACATCTCAACATCAACACAAGTTGTATGAAAAAAACAAGGCAACAGTTCCTTCAAATTTCTCTAAATCATCAGTAAGTAAATCTAAAACACTGAAGTGGATAACATGGCAGACCAAAAAAAAAATTCCAAAGAATGATTTGCTTAAAGGAAGATACAAAGAAATAGCTGAATGAAATAAGGAAGGCGGTGCAGAATATGAAGAAACTACTCAACAAAGAGAGACTCTGAAGAACCAAACAGAAGTCCTGGAAAAGAAAAGCACAATAAGTCAAACCAAAAACTAGTGGGAAACTTCTGACAGACAGGACCAAGCAGAGCACAGAATTTTAGGTCTTGAAGACAAGGTTAAGGAATTATTACATCCTGACAGAAAGGGAAAAAAACATGAAATCATGACCAAACACCCAAGAATTCTGGGACATGATTAAAGACCAAACTTTGAAATTTTTGGTTTAGAAGAGAGGACCAAGCTTCAGAGCTCAGGGATTAAAAAAATCTATTTGATGAAATAATAACAGAAAACTTTCTCAAAATTGGGAAAGACATAGACATTCAGAAGCTCAAACTGGAATGACCAGAAGAAGAAACTCCCTGAGTCAAGTTAAAATGGCAGGAGCACAGAACAAGGAAAGATACTGAAAACACCAAGGGAAAAATGCCAAGTCACTTACACAGGCGAACCCGTTGGAGTAACTTCGGACTTCTCTGCAGAAATCCTAACAGCCATTAGAGCATGAAACAATGTATGTTAACTCCCATAAGGAAAATAATTGCCAGACCAGAATATTATATTAATAAACTGAGCCAAACAAGCCAAAAGAAAGAGAAAAACCCAAATCAATACAATTAGATATTAAAAGGGGACATTATAATAGATACCACTGAAATAAAGAGGATTATCAGGAACTACTCTGCAAACCTATTATGCTAATAAATTGGAAAATCTGGAAGAAATAGATCAATTTCTAGATACATACAACTTTCCAGAACTGAACCAAGAGGATTCAACAACACACTAAAAAGACTGTACACTACGATCAAGCTTTTATTCCAGAGACAAAACAATGGTTCAACAAACATAATACACCTCCCAAACAGAATCAAGAATAAAAGCATTTAACAGCATATATTTGGAAATTAAAAAGAACACAGTGATGCCGTACGTATAACATGAGATAAATTTTTAAACATTGTTAAGTAAACTAATCACAAAAGAAAACATCGTGTATAATTCCATTTTTATGAAATCTGAAGAACAGACAAAGCTTTAAAGACCAAATATAATGGTTAGCAGGGATGAGAGTCATAGAAACAGACAATGATCACCACCGAGTAAAAGGTTTCTTTTGGAAAAAGGAGAATTTTAGCATTGGTATTGACAGCATATAATCTTTTGAGTATGCTTTTTAGAAAACTGAAACTGTGCACTTTTAAAAAATGAGTTACATGATGTGAATTTTATCTCAACACACCTGTTTTTAAACTTTCAAAAATAAATGAACGTATTTCAGGGAAATACAGTAATTGTCAATGGGCAACTGTATTACCCGACACTTCAGAGGGAAGCCAAGCAAGCCAATCGGAGGAATGCAATCACCCTTGTTGTCTAGACATCTGGTGGCACCGGCTTCCAGAAAACAATCAAGAGTGCGGCTACCACTGGGACAGAACGGAGATCCAAGGTACGGCTTGGAGCCCTCCCATATTTATTTCTGCTCACTTGATATGCACCTCTCCCTTGTCAACCTGGTACAACATGTTTATTTAAGAGATAATGTTGCCGTGGAGGAGTGCACAAGGCAATAAACAGCTTTTGCAGGCAATTAAATGCAGAAGTGAAATTGAGCTGCTGGTCAGCCGACCAGCCATTCATCCTGAGTTTGTTCCAGTGTCACAAATGTTATTCCTGTTTCACAACAGGACAGGAATCTGTGATTGGGCCACAAATCTCTGCCGGCTGGGAGACAGACCAAAAGCGATTAAAGCAGCTCTCAGCCTGCATGGCGCTCACACAGAAGCACTCTGGGATTCTGGAATGATGGCCCAGAGGAAGGCTCTCTCTTCTGTAAATACATTTTGCATTCTGTAAATGTGCTCAACTGTAATATGTGGCTTGCTTGATTTTACAGGGAGACGTGTCAAGAAGTCACAACCCTCCAAAAAAGACAATGGATTCTTTTTGCAAATCCCATACTCACCTCTACAAAGGCTAGCTTCAAGAAATCTTCATTATCCCCCCTAAAACCTTTATTTTCTAAGGCAAGACCCTGAGTTCAATCCCGGTAAACACATACAATGCTGGGCATGGTGACTCACGCCCACCAGCAATCAATACCACATACCACAGTGCCTGGCGTGGTGGCTCACGCCTATAATCCCAGCACTCGGGAGGCAGAGACAGGAGGATTGCTGAGTTTGAAGCTCGCCTGGGCTACATAGTGAGCTCAGGGCCAGCCTGAACTACAAAG